>JABUQX010031317.1:0-5000 GCA_015478945.1 Trachelipus rathkii | reverse complement strand
TATTATTATTATTATTATTATTATTATTATTATTATTATTATTATTATTATTATTATTAATATTTTTAAAGCATTTGAAAGGGATACTACGTATTTTATTATTATATATATATATATATATATATTATATATATATATATATATAATATATATATATTATTATATATATATATATATATATACTATATATATATATATATATATATATATATATATATATATATAAATGTTTATATATTATATATATAAATAAATATTTATTGAATAAATTTAGTAATTTTATAAGGTGTGGTAGCGCACAATGTTCAATTTTTGTTAGCTTTTATATTTTGATTTCAAAGAAAAATTGTCATTTCTTGAGAACGAAGTACGATTTTACAAGAAATACCAATTTTCATTCTCTCTAAATGTTTGGTATATATTTGTCTTACTGAATTAATTGATAAATATATACATCATTTTATTTATTATTTTAAGAATTGTGATTGGATAAGGAGGCGTAATCTAAATTACTGTGATTTATATAAATAGTAAAAATGAGAATATTTTTGATCTTTTCGCTTTCATTCGTTGTCTATCCAAGTTGCATATTGTTGGCTGCCCTTAACGCCTTGTATGTTCCGATTCAATTATTATTTGTTTAGTGTGTATATTTTTTGTATCCATGAAGTGTCTTGTTTTTATGTTTTATTACAAAGTAAATGTAATATGTGTTTAAATGTAATATGGTGATATAATTTTCAATGTGGAAATATTGCTGTTTATTTTATTGTAAAGCTAAAGGTGTTTAAAGCTGTGTTTTTAAAGTAATTGTGTTTATTTTGTAATTATTATATGCATTGCTATTTCAAAGCGTCGTCTGCAGATACGAATTTGCAAAGTGCATTGTGTCCATATTGTTGCTAGATTTTACTGGCAGGTAAGCTTTTGTATTATTGAAGTTTATTCCTCGAAGTATCGTAAATATTATATTGTGGTAATAAATATAAAACATTTAACAGTTTGATATTTATATATTTTTAATATATGGTTAATTGTCAAAGTCTCAATTTTTGTTTGTAAAAAAGATTTGTTTTAAATACTAATAGGCAACTTTCTTTGCCATTGTAGTAACAGCTGTTTTATGATGTCAGCTGGTCCTGCCTTGTTTTGTGCAACTGCAAATAAATCGACGTCTTTTTGTAATTGTCAATCATTTAAATTTCAAGCAAAGATTTATACTTTCTATATCAAATCAGTCAGTCTGTATATTTTTGTTAATGTAATTTGTTTATTTATATATATTATTGAACATAAATATCTATGTTTTATATATACATATTTATTGGGCGAAAATTTAATAATAAATTTAATGATAGAATCATTTTGTTTTTTGATATTTTTTTTAAAGCATAAAATATATATATATATATATATATATATATATATATATATATATATATATATATATATATATATATATATATATATATATATATATATATATATATATATATATATATATATATATATATATATATATATATATATTTTATATATATATATATAAATGGTATATAGTACTGGGGTTCTATACATTCAGTGCGCATGTACGTGGATACCTTCGGACATCTAACTGCATGTTCATGGATTTATAAAACCTAGTTTTGTAAGAGCAGTACATTCTCATTTATTTATTTTTTTATTAAAGTATTTTAAATTTAATCCAGTAGTTTCCTTGAGTGTTTCCAAACGTATTTTACTTTCTCATTTATTCAAATATTCAAGTAGTTATTATTTTAAGTCTTAAAGACATTGGTTTCATGATCAAAAGGTTGATCATAAAACAGGTTTATTCATTGATAAGGAATAATATTGACTGAATTGTTTTCACATAAGGCAACGAACTCGGTCAAACCGTTGTTTCACTTGAAGGGTCTTCAGGGAGATAAGTTGGTGAGTTTTTAAGTATAAAATTGCACTATAGTTTGCACAGGCCGGTAACTCATTTAACAGGAGGCCTGGATACTGTTACAATACAGGTTTGAGAATCATAAAAAGTGTTAGTTGATTGGATTGTCACGGGGGCCTGGCCAAAGGATTTGTTTATACGTTGGAAGAGTAAGTTTATGACATAGAATTTAATATCTTTTTAACCAATCGCACTACATTTATAAATTGGGTATTCCTGTCTCGGGATCTTATATTATAACCTTTCAGTCATTATTTCTTTATCAATGAATTGCTTGTAGTAAAGTTATTTTGCTATTTTGTTGAATATTTGAGCTCAAGGTCGTTCATTCGTAATTTTGCTAAGACCTGTGCCAGAGTTATTGTGTAAGCATTCTTACCAATATCGACAGTTGGGATATATGTTGATATTGTGTTTTTTTTTTTTTTATTTAACTGTCAATATAGTCGTTTGGACTATTTGTTTTATTGAAGTTAAACATATATGATTTTTTTTTGTGTATTGGTGAAATAGCAAACTGCTATTGCAACAATACCTGTCGTTTGCAAACAGACCTGTTGTTTGCAAACAGAGAAACACTGGAATAATTTTAGTACTTTATATTTTATGCTTTTATAAATATATATATATATAAAAATATATATATATATATTATTATTTTTTTACATAGGCATGTAATTTACAAGTTGAGCGAGTAAAATAGTATTTTTCGGAAGTTCCACGATTTTACCTATTTTGGGTTCTGGACCGAGAATAATATTTTCCCGCAAAATTTTGTCAAATTTTACTACAGACATTGTTTATATATATAGTATATTATATATATATATATAATATATATATTATAATAGATATTTTAAAAAAATATATATATATATATATATATATATATATATATATATATATATATATATATATATACATTTGTAATTTTGTGGTTAGAAATTTGTTTTCATGCGTTATCAATTGGAGCCAAATTTTAAAATTTTGGTAGAAAACGGGATTGTGATTCGTGCGTTGAAAGTGACTTTGTTAGCGAACGATATATTTTGTAATTTGTTTTGTATACAACAAATATAACAATGGCTACTACTAATGCTGCATTTGTAGAAATGTGCAAATCTATGGGTTTATCGGGGAAGGAACTTGCTGCTGCATTGAAGGATAGAATGGCTCAAGAAGCCACGCTGCTGCATTGAAAGACAGAATGGCTCAAGAAGCCGCAATCGAACAACAGAAGGTAGCTGCTGATTTGGAGGAAAAGAAATTAGCCGCTGCTTTGGAGGAAAAGAAGGTTACTGCTGCTTTAGAGGAGAAAAAGTTAGCGCTTGAGGCAGAAGAGCGAAGGGAGAAAGCTAAGCTTGAAGATGAAAGAGAGAAAGCTAAGCTTGAGGCTGAAGCGGGAGTAGAGAGTTAAGTTGGAGGCAGAAAAAGATGCTAGAGAAGCGGAAGAAAGAATGTTGCAGATGAAGCTTGATGCCGAAGATAAACAGCGCCAACATGACGCAGCAGTAGCATCACAAAGCGCTCAGAGCAGCCACAGC
This sequence comes from Trachelipus rathkii, assembly GCA_015478945.1. Lineage (NCBI taxonomy): Eukaryota > Metazoa > Arthropoda > Malacostraca > Isopoda > Trachelipodidae > Trachelipus > Trachelipus rathkii. The sequence goes on along the minus strand of JABUQX010031317.1, from coordinate 1,505 downwards.
ACTTCCTACGCCAATAAGTACCCGAAGTTGAAGCTTCCATTCTTCGATGAAAAGAAAAACGATATAGAAGAATATCTGTTAATGTTTGAGAAACAAGCGGAGGCGAACGACATCCCTGTGGAAAAGCGAGCGTTTGTTTTAGGATGTTTCCTAACAAGTAAAGCTGTCAGTGTGTTCAACAATATGACTGTTGAAGAGCTTAAGAACTATGAAGGTCTGAAAAGAGCTTTATTGGAGAGGTACGGACTCACGGAAAGCGGGTACTGTACGAAGTACAAAACTATGACTCCTACGGAAGATGATAATCCTAGGGTGTATTTACAGAGGATTATTGAAGCTCTTAAAAAGTGGATAACAGCAGCAGATGTAACACTGACACCAGATGATCTTATTGAGTTTTTCTCAGTGGATAAGTATTTGAATACTGTCCCAAAAGAACTCGCAACCTACCTAAGGGAAACGAAGAAGAAAGCACCAGAAGAGATAATAACTAGTTCAGAAGGATATATGGAAGCGCATCGTTTAAAGTTCGCAGTAAGTAGTCACACGCGAAGTCACAATCACGTTGATAAGAGCACACATAACAATAATAACTTTAGATCGAAAGGCAATGGTTACTCCACGAATGGTAATCATAAAAGTAGCAACCAACATGCATCAAGAGCGACTAACAATGAAAGCAGGATCGGAAGTGGGAGCGGCGACAGACAGAACTATCGTCGCAGTAGCAGTGAGCCGAGAGAGGTGATCACGTGCTTTAAGTGTCAAAGGAGAGGGCATCTCGCAAGAGACTGTCGAGTCCCTCCTTATTTCAACAACAGTAGTAGAGGACAAAGTAATTCAGGTAGACAGAAGGAAGAAGCAAAGAGCACGGGAGCATCCGGAGTCTCTGATAGCGGCAATAAAGTCCTGAATTGCTCAGGTGAAGAGCCGAAACTCCTGAATGAGATAGAGAAGGTGGAAAATGACGAAACGTCACACCTACCTGTAACGTATGGGACGGTGAATGGCTATCAGGTCAAAACCCTCCGAGATACCGGGTGTAACGTAGTGGTTGTGCGAGAAAAATTCGTACCGAAGAGGTGTTATGTTGGAGACAACATGAAAATAAGATTGCTGGACGGTACGGTGATTGAAGCTCCTCTCGCAAGTATCGATGTGGATACCCCTTATTACGTGGGTAGGACAACCGCAGCAGTGCTGCCGGAAGTCGTTTATGATTTAGTCATTGGGAATGTTAAAGGAGCATTGCCCCTGAGTCAGCCTAACCTCGCATGGGAGTCGACTGTGTGTCGAGGGCCTCGTAAAGTAGAGGTCGGGCATAACAGTAGAAGTATGCTGGTCCCCATCGCTGAGAACGCTGAGGAAGATTCGCAAGAAGAATCTGATCAAACAAATCATAATTTTGGAATGGCGAGTTTGGAGGTGGAAGAGTCTTACAGAGGGAAACCGTCAGTACCACAATCTTTTGACATCACCATAATAAAGATGTCGAGCAACCGCGG
>JABUQX010031316.1:50000-69516 GCA_015478945.1 Trachelipus rathkii | reverse complement strand
AACCTGTTTTTAATAAAAAATTTTAACTTCTAAAATTACGCTTTTTCTTAAATTTTCACATTACAAATTTATAACTCTTAAAAGTACGATTTTTCCTAAATTTCAACATTTGAAATTATTTGGTAAATCTTAAAATTGAGTTTTTAACGGTATTTTCAGCATTTGAAAAAATAATGTGTTTAATTGAAATGCAATTTAAAAAGCAGAAAAGAGAATTTATTAATAGTTTTAGGTGTCTTAAATTGACGTTTTTTTAATGAAATTTCAATATTTGTTTTTATATACCAAATATTTCATTAGTTGTGAAAACCTGTTTTAATAAAAAAATTTAACTTCTAAAATTACACTTTTTCTTAAATTTTCACATTACAAATTTAGAACTCTTAAAAGTACGATTTTTCATAAATTGTGAAAACCTGAAAATTATTGGTAAATCTTAAATATTGAGTTTAATACACGTATTTTCAGCATTTGAAAAAAATAATGTGTTTCATTGAAATGCTAATTTCAAAAAGCAGAAAAGTGAATTTATTAATAGTTTTAGGTGTCTTAAATTGACGTTTTTTAATGAAATTTCAATATTTGTTTTTATATACCAAATATTTCATTAGTTGTGAAAACCTGTTTTAATAAAAAATTTTAACTTCTAAAATTACGTTTTTTCTTAAATTTTCACATTACAAATTTAGAACTCTTAAAAGTACGATTTTTCCTAAATTTCAACATTTGAAATTATTTGGTTAAATCATCTTAAATTGAGTTTTAACGGTATTTGATCAGAATTTGATAAGAGATAATGTGTTTTCATTGCAATGCAATTTCAAAGAGAAAAAGTACTCTGAATTTATTAATAGAGAGTTTTAGGTGTCTTAATTGACGTTTTTTAATGCAATATTTTTCAAAATATTTGTTATTTATCGTATATATTCAAATGTTTCTAGTTTGTGTAAAACCTCCGTTTTAATATAAAAAGTTTAACTTCTCAATTTTACCGACTTTTTCTTAAATTTTTACATTAACTCATTAGAAACTCTTAAAAGTACGAATTTTCCTAAAATTTCAAATAAACAATTATTTTGGTGAGAATATTCTTAAAAATTGAGTTTTTTAAACGGTATTTTCAGCATTTGATTTGAAAAAATAGTGTTCATTGAAATGCAATTTCAAAAAGCAGAAAGAGAGTTAAATTTTTTCCTTAATATTTTAGGTGTCTTAATAATGTACTTTCTTTGTTAAAAATAGCTTGATTATTGATTATTATTATTTATATTCTCAAATATTTTATTAGTTGTTGAAAACCTGTTTTAATAAAAAATTTCTTAACTTCATCTCTATTATGCTTTTTATTCTTAAATTTTTCACATTTACAAAATTTAGAACTCTTTAAAAGTATACGATTTTCCATGCAAATTAATTTGAGTTTGAAATTGATCGTTTTTTTTAATGAAATCTTCAATATTTGTTGTTTTTTTATATACCAAATAATTTCAAAATTAAGTGGTAAAACCTGTTTTAATAAAAAAATGTTTTAATCTTTCATAACTATAAACTTTTTCTTAAATTTTCACATTTACAAATTTAGAACTCTCTTGAAAGAACGATTTTTCCTAAATTTTCAAATTTGAAATTATTTGTTAATTCTTAAAAATTAACTCTTTTACGGGATTTCAGCATTTGAAAAAATAATCTGTTTACATTGATTTGCTATTTCAAAAAGCAGAAAAGTGAATTATTACATTAATAGTTCAGGTGTCTAAATTGAAATCGTTTTATTAATACATGAAGATATTTCCAAAATATTTGTTTTATTATTACTAAATAATTTCATTAGTTTGTGAAAAACCTGTTTTAATAAAAAAATTTAACTTCGTAAAATTACGCTTTTTCTTATCATTTCACTTACAAATACATATAGTAACTTCGTTTAACATAGTACGATTTTTTATCCTAAATTTCAAAGTTATTTTGATTTTGGTAAAATCTTAAAATTAGTTTTTAACTGGATATTATTCGGAATAGTGTAAAAATAATGATGTTTCATTGAAAATGCAATTTCAAAAAGCAGAAACTCGAATTTATTATTAATAGTTGTTACGGATGTCTTAAAATTGACGTTTTTTTTTATTGAAAAGTTGCCAAATATTTTGTTTTTTAATTATATCAAATGCGTGCGATGAGTTGTGAAAACCCGTCGTTTAATTAAAAAGTTGTTAACTTCCTAAAATTACGCTTTTTCTTAAATTTTTACATTACAAATTTAGAACTTTCTTAAAAGTACGATTTTTCCTAAATTTCAACATTTGAAATTATTTTGTAAATCTTAAAATTGAGTTTTTAACGGTATTTTCAGCATTTGAAAAAATAAATGACGTTTCAATCAATCCAAATTTCTAAAAATAAGCAGAAAGAGTGAATTCTTATTTAAATATAGTTTATAGGTGAGTGTACTTAGAATTGAACCGTTTTTTAATGAAATTTCAATATTTGTTTTATTATACATCAAATATATTCATGTAGTTTTGAAAAACCTGTTTTAATAAAAAATTTTAACTTCTAAAATTACGCTTTTTCTTAAATTTTCACATTACAAATTTAGAACTCTTAAATTAGTACGATTTTATCTAAATTTCAACATTTGAAGATTTATTTGTTAAACTTAAAAATAGTGTTTTTTAACTCCCGGATATTATTCAGCATTCTATTGAACTAAAATAGTGTGTTGTTATCATTTTGATATGTCTCATTTCCAAAAAGCAGAAAAGAGGATTTTATTTATTGTTTTATTCAAGTAGAGCGTAATTTTAATTGCTAATTTATATTTTTAATTTAACAATCTAGATGACATATTCTTCTAGTGTGAATCCTGTTTATTAAAAATTCTTAAGCATTTCTCTAAATAATTTACGTCATTTCTTAAATTTTCACATTACAATACAATTTTAGAACTCTTAAAAAGTACGATTTCTTCCTATATTTCATCTTTTGAAACTCTTTCTCAAAATCCTCCAAATGAGTTTTTAACGGTATTTCCAGCCGTTTTAATAAAAATAATGTGTTTCATGAAATGCGCAATTTCAAAAAAGCAGAAAAGAGAAGTTTATTAAATAGTTTTAGGTGTCTTACTTAAATATTGACGTTTGTTTACATGAAATTTCAATATTTGTTTTTATATTATTAACATGTTTCCATTAGTTGTGAAAAACCCGTTTTCAATAAAAAGTTTACACTCTAAAATTACTCGCTTTTTCTAATTTTTACATTAACAAATTTAGAACTGCTTACAAACGTTTACAATTTTTTATCCCAAAATTTTCAACTATTTAAAGTCTTGTCTGCAGAGGTAAATCCTAAATGATAATGTTTTTAATTTAAAATTTTTTTTATTTTTATTTGATATAATTATAAATAAGTGATCAATTGAAATGACTCATATCGTTTCAATAAAACAGAAAAGAGTGAATACATATCATTAATAGTAGAGCTGTGTGTCTAAATTGACCGTTTCTAAAGCAAGATTTCTTAGTATTATGTTTTTAGCTATTATCTAATGTTTTATTAAGTCTTGTGAGCAAGAACCATCGTTTTAATTATCAAAAATATAACTCTAAGATTACGCTCTTAAATTTTCACCGATTACAAAGTTAAGAGTAACCTCTACTTATAAAAGTACGATTTTTACCGTTACAATTTTCAACAGTTTGAAATTAGTTTTCGGTATAATACTTCATACATGAAGCTTTTAACTCTGGTATTATTTCAGAATTTTAGCAAAGAATCTTATATTGAGTGTATTATTAGAGACAACTTGCAATTTCAAAAAGAGCTGAAAGAGAATTTTAATATAATTAGTTACTTAGTGTATTTAAATTACCGTTTTTTAATGAAATTTCAATATTTTTTATATACCAAATATGTTATTAGTTGTGTTTATCTGTAGTTGTTTTTCAATTAAAAAAATGTTAACTTACCCAAAATTACGCTTTGTTGCTTATTAAAATTTTTCATATTTACGAATTATAGAAATATTTAAATTATCAAGTCCAATATATTGCACACAATTAAATAGTTACCCTAAAACTTAGAAATCTATAAATAATATCTAATGGATTTGTATATAAACGGCATACTTTTCAGGCCATTTGAATAAATGATAATGGTGTTTACAGTCTAACATATAATGGTAATTGTTAATAAAGCCGAAAAAGTGAATTTATTAAGATCTTTCGTAGAACTCATAAATTGACGTTTTTTTCAATGGTAATTTCAATATTGTTTTTATATTACCAATTATTTCATTAGTTTTTGAAAACCTGTTTTATAAAATAAATTTAACTTCTAAAATTACGTCTTTTCTTCTAAATCAAATTTTCACATTATCAACTTTTAAAGTTCAACTAAAAGGTCCGAAATCTAAACTTTTCAACATTTTGAAATTACCAGCAAAAAAATGTTAAAATTTGAGTTTCATAACCGTTATTCTGCAGGCATTTGAAAGTAATGGCTGTTTCATAGAATGCTATTTTCAAAAAGCAAGAAGAAAGAGAAATTCATTCTAATTTGTTTTATGCCGGTTGTCTTACAGTTGAACGACTTTTTATAATGAAAATTTATCACAATTATTCTCGGATAAATTTAGAAAAGTATTTCTCATTATGATCGTTGCAAAACCTCGGTTTTAATAAAAAAGTTTTAACGTTTTCTAAAATACGCTTTTTCTATAAATTTTTCACGGCTTGCACCCTTTTTTTATGTCTTCACGGTCGATCCTATAACTTTGCAAAACCATTTTGAATGCTATTTGGGGTAAATCTTAAATTATAGTTTATAACCTGGCCTTAAATATCTCACATTATGAAAGATTAATACATGTGTATTTCATTGAAATGCAAATTTTCACAGTAAAGTACAGGAAAAGAGATTTATTCGAAGAGTAGTTTTGGTGAGTCCTAAGTTGATGGTTTTTTTAATGACAATTTCAAATATGTTATTTTTAATACCATTTTGTAAATTAAATGTTAGGTTTGAGAATAACCCTTATAATATAAAAGATATATAACTCTACTATAAAATTTATCCCAGTCAATTCTACATTACATAATTTTAGAAATCTTAAGAGTATATTGTCTAAATACCATTACTATTTATAAATTAATTGGTTATAAATCCTCTATATAATATGAGCTTTTAAAGGTATTCTTCAGCTACTTGGAAATATATTAATCAATTTCATTTAGAAATGCACATTTCTCCACATAAAACAGATAAAGAGAATATTTATTAATAGTTTATCTATTCGGTGTTCTAAATTGACGTTTTTTAATGAAATTTCCAATATTTTTTCTATCATATTTCAAAATACGATTTCATAAGTTGTAGATGATAAACCTCGTTTAACTTATAAAAATAAGTCATATTGTTTACACAACACTTCTAAATATTAAACGTCTTCTTTCCTTATCTTATAATATTCACTATACCTAAAATTTAGTATATATATCTTAGAAAGATACGAATTTTCCATCAATGTGCAACTATTCTGAAAATTATTTGGTAATCTTAAATTGAGTTTTTAACGTCAGAGCCGTATAGCATTTGAAACCAACACTACTAATGGCTATATTCAATGAAATGAGCATATATTTCTATAACAAAAAGCAGTAAAAGAGATATATATTAAATAGGTTATTAGGATATGTCATTACAACTTAGAACATGTATTTTTTAAATGAATATTTCCAATAATTTCTTTTATATATCAAATGATTCATTAAGTTGATCGAAAACCCGTTTTAATATAAAAGTTTTAACTTCCTAGTTTCGTATAATCTAATCAAAAACTTTTATATCAACATTATCAAATTTAGAACTCTTAAAAAGTACGATTTTATCTTCGTATGAATTTCCAAACATTAAAAATTAATCATGGTAAATCCTTAAAAATGCACCTATCGCATACTTGTTGAGAAGAAATTAGATAATATAAGTTTTCATATTTAGAAATGCAATTTCAACAAAGCAGGAAAAGCAGAATTTATTATAATAGTCTTTAGGGTTCTTCGAAATTGACGTCATTTTTACAAGAGAAATTTCAGTTATTTGTTTTTATATACACTAATATATACATACATACATACATATAATAATATAACAATTACACAATCACATACATAAGTGTATGTTGTTCGAAGATATAGACAAATTAGGGATATATCTACCAAAACACAAATTCACTGCAGAATTATCTATAATATCTAAAACATCAAATTAATAAGACACTAATAAACTTATTATAAATTCTCTTTTCTGAACTTTGAAATTGCATTTCCAATGTTGAAATTTATGATTCAAATGCTGGAAATACCTTTAAAAAACTCAATTTTAAGATTACCAAATATATTTATAAAATGTTGACAATTATAGGAAATATCGTACTTCTTAAGAGTTACTATTATGTAATAGCTAAAACTTTTAAATGAAAAAGCGTAATTTTAGATAGTATTAAAAAACATTTTATTAAAACTGGCGTTATCACAATTACAAATAACGTAATACATATCATAAAACATAATATATATGATATATATATACTATATAAACTATATAGAGACACACAACAATAAATAACTTATTAAATAAATTTCTGCTGCTTATTTAAATTGCATTTCAATTAAGATACACACTATTTCTAATGCTGAAAATACCATGAAAAACTCAATTTTAAGATTTTACCATAATAAATTTCAAATGGTTAGAATTATTAGGAACAAATCGATACTTTTAAGAGATTCTAAAATTTGTAATGTGAACATTATAGACAAAAGTGCGATAATTTAGTAAGTTATAACACTCTTTATATTAAACGGGTTTTATGCACAACCTAATGTAAACACATTTGATACTATAAAAACTCAAATAATCGAACATTTTCATTACAAACAATAACGTTCAATTTAAGACACCTAAAACTTAATAAATTTAAATTTTTTTTTCTGTTTTTTTGAAATATTTCAACGTATTTTTGAATTTCTTCATATAAGATTCAAATGACTGAATAAATATCCTTTAAAACTCAATTTTAGGAAATACCAAATAAGATTATGATGTTATTGAGTATGAAATTTAGGAAAATCGTACTTTAAGAGTTCTTAAATTTGTAATGTAAATAATTTAAGAACAAAGCGTAGTTTTATCGAGGTTAAAACTTTATTATTTAAAACAGGTTTTTCACAACTAATGAAACTTTGATATATTTTTTAAAAACAAATATTGAAAATACTTTCATTTAAAAACTCAATAATTAGACACCTAAAAACTATTAATAAATTCTCTTTTCTGCTTTTTTGAATTTCCATTTAATTCATATGAAATACACATTAATTTTTTTCCATATGCTGAAAATACCGTAAAAACTTAAATGTTTTAAGTTATATAGAACAAAGAACTTCAAATTTATATTTTAGGAAAATAATGAAAGGAGAAATGGACATATCGGTTAAGATTGAGAACAAAGAATTGGACGGAGCAGCTGATGAGATTTGAGAAGTCTAAACATTTTTTTTAAACAGCTTTCACAAAAATCATACAAATAGTTTTGGAATATTAAAAATAAAATATTGAAATTTCATTTAACAACGTCAATAAGTAACACTAATAAACAATTAATTAAAATTTTCATATCTGTGCTTTTTGAAATAGCATACTTATCAAACAACATTATTTTTTCAAATTCTGAATAAAATACCGTTAAAAAACTCTATTTTAAGATTAATAATAACATTAATATAAATGTTAGAAAATATTATGAAAAATCCGTAACTTTATGTGATTTCTTGAAATTAAATAAGTGATAAAATTTTATGAATACCATGCGCCTCAAATTTATAGAGACGAGATTAGATTTTTTTTATTAAAACAGGAGTTTTTACAAAACTACAATGACAACTATTTGCGATATACTAAAACACAAATAATTAGTTGAGGATACATTAAAAAACGTCAATTTAAAGACATTCTAGAACTCACTTAATAAATTCACTTTATCAGCTTTTTTGGAATTGCATCTTCAATGAATCACACATTATTTTTCAAAATGCTGAAAATACCCGAAAAACTCAATTTTAAGATTTACCAAAATTAATGTTGAGCTTATGATTGAAAAAGTGGAGTGGAGTAAAAAATCGTTACTTTTATAACAGAGTTCTATAACCTCTGCTGTAAGTGGTGAATAATATTTAAGCGCATAAGAGAGCGTAAATTTGGATACGTAACATTATTTCAGTCTACAAACAGGTTTTCCAACAACCCATGTTGAATATTTGACGCGGTATATTCAAAAAAAATATATTGAAATGTGTTATTCAAAAAACGTCCAATACTATAAGACACGTAAAACAAATATAAAATTCTCTTTCTGCTTTTTGAGGAAGCGAGTTTTCAATTTAGAACACATATCACTTTTTTCAACATCTGTAACAATACCGTCTAGAAATACTACAAAGTGTTAATTCACCACAGAGTAATTTTCATAATGTTCGAGAATTTCTAGCGAAAATGGCGTACTTTTAATACTTAAAACTTCGCAAGCGTTTTATATTCTATCTAATTGTAGATGAAAAAGCGATAACTTCTTCGAGGCAACTATAACTCTCTACTCAAATTTTCCTATTTACACTAACAGGTTTTCACAACTAATAAAATATTACGAATTATATAAAAGACTAAATACTGATAATTTCTTTTATAAAAAACGTCATTTAAGACACCCTATAAACTTATTAATTAAATATCTCCTTTATTTGTTTTTTGAAATTGCATCTTCAATGAAAGCATTATTATATTTCAATATCGCTGAAAATACCTTAAAAAAACTCATATATTTAAGTATATATTACCAAATAATTTCAAATGTTGAAATTTAGGAAAAATCGTACTTTTAAGAGTTCTAAATTTGTAATGTAAAAATTTAAGAAAAAGCGTAATTTTAGAAGTTAAAACTTTTTATTAAAACGGGTTTTCACAACTAATGAAACATTTGATATATAAAAACAAATATTGAAATTTCATTAAAAAAATACGTCAACTTTTAAAGACACCTAGTATAAACTATTAATAAATTCTCTTGTTCTGTTTTGAAATGCATTTCAATAGAAACACATTATTATTTATTTCAAAATTGACCTGAAAATATCCGATAAAATAACTGTTAAGCTCAGAGAATGAAGATAAAACATTTCAATAAGTTGAAAAGAGGCAGAATTCGTATCATTTTAAGAGTTCTAATTTGTAATGGAAAATTTAGGAAAAGCGTAATTTTTAATATAGGGTAACTAATTTTTTATTCAAAACAGGGTTTTTTCTACTAAAAACTAATGAAAACTTTGGTAAACTATATAAAAATATAACATATTGAGAATTTCACTTAAAAAAACGTCAATTATAAGACACCTTTAAATAACAATTAATAAATTCTCTTTTCGCTTTTTGAAATTGCATTCCAATGAGGCCAACAATTTATTTTCTTTTCAAATGCTGAAAATAGCCTTAAAAAACTAAATTTAAGATTTTGAAATAAATTCAATATAAATATCTCTAATATGTATTTTTAAATGTGATAAATTAAGAAAAAGCGTAATTTAGAAGTTAAATTATAAACAAACTAATGAAATATTTGGGTATATAAAAACAAAAATTGAAATTTCAAATAAAAAACGTCAATTTAAGACACCTAAAACTATAAATAAATTCTCTCTCAAATCATTCAATGAAACTATTCTCTTAAAATGCTGAAATACCTTTAAAAACTCAATTAAAACCATCTATAATAGATGTTAAAAAAAGATAGGTAGTATCAAGAATTCGAAATTTGTAATACGTAAATAATTAATAAAAAAGCCAATAAAAAAGTATCAAACTTTTTATTAAAACGGTTTTCACAACTAATGGTATAACATAAAATAAAACAAATATTGTACCCACCTCCATTCTTAAAATGATACAATATATGATCTAACTCATTAAAACTATTATAAATTAAATTTCTCTCTATTTGGATATGAGAATAAATCGCAGTTTCAATCTGATGTAAAGATATTTATGGGTTTCCATTTGACTGAATCGTGTGTATATGATAAAGTGACCACCTGTAATAGAGAGAAAGCTCTTCATAGTATGTAAGAAGTGGTATACAGTGACCGATATATTCGTGTTGGCGAAATGTTGAAATTTAGGGAAAATCGTACTTTTAAGGAGTTTCTAAATTTGTAATGGGTTGCGAATAAAGGCTTTTCATAAAGAGTTGCAAATCAAAAGAATTCATAGGAAAGAGAAAAACACGTTAAACAGGGATTATAAAATATCGGAGATTAGAGAATAAGTGAATTGGTGTTTTAAGTGAGTGTAAATAAGCGGTAGTTTATAGCAGAAGGAATGTAGTATAATGTATCATCCCTGGGTAAATCCAATGTTATAAGATGGAATGAAGGAGCTGTTGTGACTTTAAGAGAGGAACAACCTATAATAGTAGAACTGGAGTTTGACATAAATTCCACTTTCGGCTTTTGGTGGAGACAGGTCGGAAAATCAAAGGGTTCTGTAAAAAAAACGAATCGATGAAGTATATATGTAGTCTATAGTTCGAGAGTGGCGTGACCCTAAATCCCCTTAATATATATGTAAGGAACCTGGTTATACTGTAGAGAATGTCAAGAATCTCAGAAGAGAGAATTTATGCAAAGTTATGAGAATAGAGGAGGGGAAAAATAAATGTAGTGACTGTTATATAGTGCACATAATGTATATGATAAGTTGGGTGGAAAGATAAACTTAGATTATCTAAGAAGTAAAGACCAGGTGAGTGGTCTCGTCTAGTAGTGTGTGTAAGTAAGTTAGGTAAAAGTACTTTTCTTTGGTGAGTTATATAAACAGTTTGTTTGGCGACATGACCTATGTGAACAAGTGAGAAATCATTATTGTAATTGAGTGAGTAAATATAATCAAGAATATAAATTGATAGGAATACAATTCTATTGGAAAAAATCTCGAAAAGAGAATAGATATTGATAGCAAATATAGAGGAGAGAATAAGTTAGGTCAGAGTTTAGCTTGTTATGATTCGTAATGTGAATGTGATGATCGTAAGATAGCAGAGAGAATACCTTGAAGTGGATGTGAGACGATAGACATATATCTTATGTGCAGGATAGGCTTTATACTATGTGTGTTCTTACAAATTAGAAGGCTATAAGTGGTGGTGTGTATTCTAGCTGATAATCTAAGAATATAATAACGTTAAGATTAGGCCGTAATGAAACTTATATGAATATAAAAATCATGAGGATCATAGGAAAATTCTATTACGTTTTCAACGATGATCAGGTAATATAAGACACATTGACAATCATAATGGCTGATCTTGATATTAAAGCTGCGGTGCTGCTCTCTGGTCGTGCCGTTTTTTTGCGCACGAAATTTGTGTGCATTCATATAGGGTGAGAACAGTCATCAGGGTTAGTTTCGACAAAACTGTGGTTGAATTAGGGACTGGAAGCACGGTTTAAGAACGCACCTGTGGAGAGGAAGGTGCTGACCAAATTACATTGGTAAGTGTATCTGGAAAACCAGGTATTCGAGAAATCGTAAGCTCTCGTAGAGGAGTCTGCATAATATATTTAGGTTGTAAGGTGTGAACTGGAAAAATCTGTAAAGCCAGAGAGAAAGTCGTAATTTGAGAATTAAACTCTTTATTAAACGGGTTTTCACACTAAGGAAACGAGTATTGATAGTATAAAAAACGAAATCATTCTGAAATTTCATCTTAAAAAGAATACGTCAAATTAAGACAACCTAAAACTATTAATAAGAAATTCTCATTTCTGCTTTTTGCAATTGCATTTCAATGAAACACATTATTTATACAAATGATAATACCATCACCGTTAAAAACTCATAATTTAGATTTACCAAATTAATTTCAAAATGTTGTAAATTAGGAGGAAAATTTTCGTACTTTTAAGAGTTCTAAATTGTAATGTAAAATTTAAGAAAAAGCGTTATTTTAGAAGAGTTTATAAATTTTAATTAAACACAAGGTTTCACAACTAATTAAATATTTGGTATTATTACAACAACAAATATTAAATTTCATTGTAAAAAAACTTAATTTACAGACACCTAAAACTATTAGATAACTCAAATTTTCTGCCTTTTTGATATGAGATTTCACTGAAATCCACGTCTTTCAGTACATATAACAACAAATCTTCAATTAAGAATTTACCAAATTCACATTTCAAGATTTGAAATTTATGAATTAAATTCCGTACTTTCTCCGCTCGTCTGCGCTCAAAAATTATGCAAGAAGTGATATATAGAGTAATTAATTAATATATTAACATACATGTGGTAGATAGATAACTTAAAATTATATTTATTTAGAATAGTTTATAATATTTATAGAGATGCACAGTTCGGTTTTCATAAATCTTAAATGATAATATAATATATTTAATTAGTATATATTAATAATATAACAAATATATTCGCAATCTATGTACGAATATTCTTTAAAATCAAATTTTATAAGATCACGTAATAAACACTATAAATATAATTAAATCTTTTTATCTTTTTTTTTACTTATTATGATCTACAATAGAAATGTATTATTAACATAACTGAAACACATTATTTATTTTCAAATGGCTGAAATACCGTTAAAATAAGCTATCCTCAATTTTTTAAGATTTATCACTCCAATTAATGCGCGAAATTGTTAAATTTAAAGGATAAATAATAGCAGTCATATAACGACTGAATCTTCAAAGGAAAATAAGATGCGAATAAAATTAATAACAAAGCATATCCGATTATTAACATATATAATATTATCTTCCACCAGATTAAATGTGCTTCTTTAAAAATTTAATAGTTAAATAAATAGGTGTTACTCTATCTACATTCTGTCTTTTCCGATATTTACTTCAGGCCTCCTACTTATTCTACTATCATAACCTCGCGATCTCCAGCTGTCGTGTTTATGATGTAGAGAGAAGATATATAAACTATATTTGTTATATAATAAAATGTGATTTATATCCTAATTAAAGTCAACTTTGTGATTTCACTATTTTAACAAATTTAAATCTTATCATGAATGACACCTCCACCTATAAAATTATCATACATACCACAAATTTATTATTTGTTAAATCTTAAAATGAGGTTTTAAACGCGAGTATATTTCTCAGTGACATATTGATAAAAATAATGTGTTTAATGAAAATACTTGATTAAAAGCAGATAATATAAAATATATATTAATTGTTTTACGTGATCTATATTTGAACGTTTTTAAATGATATAAAAATAAGGTGAAAATGAAATAGAAATTATTTCTAAAAGTAAAAACCTATAATAAAAAAATTACCAAAAATTTAATCTCTTTATGTCTTTATATAATATTTCACATTAACTCAAAATTATAGAACTCTTATTAAATAAAGTACGATTTTTCATAAATTTCAATATTTGAAATTAATTGTTAAAATCTAAATATGAAATAAGTTATATTTATAGAGTTATTAAAGTCACTAAAAAATAAATCCCTGACTATCTGGGTCTCAGGAAGAAGTAAGCTCATAGAATATAAATCTGAATTTATCTAATATAATCTAAATTGACGTTTTATAAATGCTATGTATAAATATTTCTAAATAATATTGATTATTTATTATATATAATCCCAAATTAATTACAATAATGTTTTTAAAATTCTCTTTTAATAAAAAATACTGTCTAAAAATACTCTTTTTCTTAAATTTTCACTAATATATCTCATAATATATATATCTCTTATAATAAAGACGATCCTAATATCAACCATGAAATTATATTTGGTTAATATTACTATTAAAATTGAGTGAGTTTTTAATAACTATATGATATTCAGCATATTATGAAAATATATATAAATTAAAATGTGTTTTACTAATTGATATAAAAAATTTCAAAAAGCAGAAATAAGAGAATTATTAATAGTTTTAGGTGTAAATTACGTAATTAAATGATAATAATACTTCAATATATATGTTTTATTATTATTATTATATTATTCAATAAAATCGTTATCTCTAAATCGTCTCTCATATAGAAATATCCGTTTTAAGTATAAATAGTATTTAACCAGCAAAGAATTACTCGTACTTTATCTTAATATATTATCTAATACATAGATGAGCTATACCTCCTTTTAAAAGTAACGAGTTTCCTTAAATTTCAACATTTAAAATATATTTAAATGATCCTAATAATCAATTTGAGTGGTAACGAACATGATTTTTCAACATATTGAATATAAATATATTAATTAATAGTTCTCACTATTGAAATATAGTTAAAAAAGCATGTTAGTGAAATAAAATAGAAATTATATTATTAATTAAGGTTTATAGGTGTCTTTAAATTTAATAATTATCCCTATATATATATATATAAATGATATTTCTTGTTTTTATATATATTATAATACACTAAATATTTTATATTAAGTAGTTAAAATACCTCTTACTTAACCAAACTTATATAATTAAATAAAATATGTTTAACTTTACTCTTTAAATTATATACTAACTGACATTATCAGTTTCAGTTTAAAGTACACGAGATTCACAAAACTTATAGATACGTCATAACAAATATGTGATAACTCTCAGAGTTTAATTTTCCTCCTAGAAAAAAATTACGTCTCACACATCTAACAAACCATTAGAAAACCTCCGCGTATCTTAACACACATCAATGTAATTTATATATTACTTAATTGACTTTCGATTTTGTGTCGTTGCTAATAATATTTTTAGACTCTCTTCTCCAATTATAGTTAGATGAAATAGTATAAAACCAATCTGTTTGAATATGAGGAAGTATATACACTTCTCCTCCTCAGTATTTACGCTTTGGATCTCAAAATTTTCACCAAATACAAAATTAGTTAAACTCTTTTTAAAAAGTACGATTGTAGGCTTAAGGAATTCTCAACATTTGAAAATATTTGGTAGTTCTTAAAATTAAGTTTTTACGGGATTTTCGAGCATTTGAAAAATAATGCTTTCATGAATTGGCTATCAAAAAGCAAAAAGTGAATTTATAATAGTTTTAGGTGTCTTAAATTGACGTTTTTTAATGAAATTTCAATTATTTGTTTTTAGTTTTTAAATATCTTCATTAGTTGTGAAAAACCGTTTTTAATAAAAAATTTTAACTTCTAAAATTACCTTTGTTTCTAATGTTAACATTTTATCATTCCTATAAATATTAGGTAAATATTTTTGTATATTTTGAGTAAAAGTTTTTTCGGTTTTTTACGGTTTTTAATTGATAAAGTAAATTAAAAGAAAAATGTGTATTCATTGATAAATTCAATTTGTTATAAATCGGAAATCGGAATTTTGAATGTATAGTTCAAATAAGTACGTTTGTTTATTGCAACTTTCCTTCCTTGGGATCAGTAAAATATGACAGCAATTGTGAAAAAACCCGGTCTTTAATAAAAAAAGTTTTTAACTTTCTTAAAATTACGCTTTTTCTTAAATTTTTACATTTATTGAAAATTATTAAGAACTATTAAAAGTACGATTCTTCATAAATTTCAAACATTTAAAATATTTTTGGTAAATCTTAAAAATGTGAGTTTTTATAGAGGGTACATTTTCAACATTTTGAAAATATAACTAAGTTTCATTTGGAAACTGCAAATTTCAAGATAAATGCAAAAAAAAAGAGAATTTAGAATTAAAGTCTTTAAAGAGTGGTGGTCTTAAATTGACGTTATTAAATAAAGTTCAATATTTCGCTTTATATACCAAAATATTTCCTATTAGTATATAGGTTGAAAACCTGTTTTGTTATTGAATCGAAGAATTTCTTTATATTAATAATTCACATCATTCATATTATTTCGTTCACAAAAAGTAGACGAATTTATTAACTCTCTAATATCACAAGAAGATCAAAAGATCTAGAATAAAATCCTTAAAATGGGGAATGTTACTTTTTTTATATTCCTATTATTTCAACATTTTTGAAAAAAGATATTGTGTTTCATGATGGAAACATTGTGTCTAATTCACAAAAGCAGAAAAAATGGATCATTCAAATAATGTTTATAAGTGTCATTTATAATGTACATTTTTTACATAGTTGCTAAATGTTCTAATATATATATGTTGTGTATTTATTAATGACATTTTAGCTAATTATACATTTAAAAATATAGAAAAAGAAAAAGTTGGTTTTAATAAAAAATTATAACTCTTAAAATTACACCATGTTCTAAATATTTCACATTTATAGGAAAAATAATAAAAAGACTCGAAACAGTTAGCGTACTTATTTTATGTACAAAATATTTCTTATATTACTTCGGCATTTTTTTAGGTAAGCTTACTTAAAATTGAGTTTGTTAACTGTGAATTCTCCTCAGCATTTGAAAAAATAATGTGTTTACATTGCAAATGCGATTTTCCAAATAAGAGACTGAAACACAGTATCTTATTAATAGTTTTTATGGTGTGGTTCTTTATAATTGACGTTTTTTAATGAAACTTTCAATATTTGTTTTTATTATCCATCAATGTTTCATATTAGTTGTTGACGAAACCCGTTTTAATAACAAACGGGTATTAACTTTCTAAAATTACGCTTTTTCTTAGAAATTTTTACAGTTCAAATTTAGAACTCTTAAAAGTACGAAATAACTCTTAACATCTACCATTTAAAATTATTTGGGTAAAATCCTAACATTGTGTTAATTGTCAATGTATTACTCTAGCAGTGATAAAATATAGATAAGTTGTCATTGGAAAAGTGCAAACGTTTCCAAAAATACCAGGAAAAGAGATTATTAATAGTTTTAGGTTGTCTTTAAATTGACGTTTTTTTAAAAGAAATTTCAGTATTGTTTTTATATATCTAATATTTTATTAGTTGTGTAAAACTGTTTTAATAAAAAAAGTATATAACATTCTAAACTGATACGCTTTCTTAAATTTTCACATTACATACAAATTAAGAACTCTTAAGAGTACGATTACCCCGATTTTCCTAAATTTCAAACATTTGTAGTATTCAAAACAACAACAACAAAATCAAAATCATATACTTTCAGAAATTGAAAATC
This sequence comes from Trachelipus rathkii, assembly GCA_015478945.1. Classification (NCBI taxonomy): domain Eukaryota; kingdom Metazoa; phylum Arthropoda; class Malacostraca; order Isopoda; family Trachelipodidae; genus Trachelipus; species Trachelipus rathkii. The sequence goes on along the minus strand of JABUQX010031316.1, from coordinate 52,343 downwards.
CCAATAATGGTGTTTAATTTTGAAATCGCAATTTCAAAGACAAAAAGTCAGAAAAGAGGAATTTATTATGTTTTGACGTGTCTTTAAATGACATTGTTAAAGTATAGATTAATATGGGGAAGATTTTAAAAATATTAATCCCAAATATTCCCGCCCTTACTTAGTACTAAAGCAAATTTGAATAAAAAATGTTAGAGAGACACCCATTCCTAAAGGGGCTGTGCAAAAGATTAAAATTCATTCGAATTTAGAGAACTTCTACAGGTACGATTTTTCTCAAATTGTCCAAACAATTTGAAATATATTTGAAAAAATCTTAAATTAGAGTTTTTAACGGGTAACGGTAATTTCAGCAATTGAAAAAATAATGGTTTCATTGAAATGCAAAATTCAAACTCTTGAAAAAGTGAAATATTATTAATAGGTCTTTTTAGAATGTTCTTGAACTTGCCCTTTTTATCTTCATGAATATACTATCCTAACCTTACTATCAGTGATACCAGAATATATTTCATTAGTTTTTTGTTGCATTTTTAATTATACAAAAAATATGGTAAAGTTCAATTAAAATTAGCCCTTTTTTCTTCTAATATTCTACTTGTACTCACCAAACTTATAAGATCTCTTCATAAAAGTACAATTTTTTCTCAATGATACAACTTTGAAATTATTTGATTAAATTACATTATAATAGCAGTTTTTAACGGTATTTTCCAAGCATTTTGAAAAGAAATAATGTGCTTTCTTAGAATGCATATTCAAAAGCAGAAAAATTACGAGAATATTTTTAATTTAACTTGTTTTAGGTGTCTTCAATGAAGTATTCTATAATACTATTTAAATACAAATACTTTAATTTATAATTTCCATCAAATTATTTCATCATATTGGTTCAAATATTGCCCGTCATCTATCTTTTATAGTAATGTTTCTTAAGAGACTTAATTTTAAAAAATTTCTAAATTCACATTACAATGACTTGAAACATGTCAAGTGCAAGAAATTTTTTTTTTTCAGCAGGCGAATATCTATAGATTTTTTCCCCGCCCCCAAGACATCATCGTTTAGTATATATTGAAGCCAGTAGTGAGCTGGACCAGATTTCAGCGAAGCGGCAGTTAAAAGTTCTTCGGAAAAGTTAACTCTTTTGTTTATTTGATAAAACATGAAAAGGAAACAGCAGATAATATTTATGACTAAGTAGAGGACCGGTTGTTAAATTTTTGGTAGGGAGGGCAGCTCCCTACTGATTGAAACTTAATATCTGAACAAAATTCTGAAGTTAAACTATATATATTGCATCATTAAAGTCTTCTAAATTCCGAAACCTTTATAAAACATGGAAAAAGTGTGGAATTTTAAGAAAACCATTATCACATCAATCCAAACTACGAGATTCTTCTTAAGCACTTCAAAATTTCAAAACTGTACAAAATTTTTCTGCAACGAAGTTTTTTTTAGTAACATTAAAACATTAGGACAAAACGCAACATAAAGGTTGTTTCTTTAATATCAATTTTAATTTTTTTTTTTGTATATATAAATGTATTCACTGTAATATGTTGGAATGTGTATTGTACTACCCGATAACTACATTTAACGTGTACTGTAAGTCGACCACCACATTTGCAACCACCATTCAGAATTCATCTAAAACTAGCATTTTCAGTACACTCAATATTCACGCCGCCACTTATTTCGTAAAAAAAAAATCCCTTTTTTTCAAGTACCTTTCAAACCCTACTAAAAAACACACACACAAGGTAAAAGTATCCATTATTCTCATCACTAAATCTAATATGCCAAATAATACTACTTTACTTTCTAATTTTATTTTTATATAATATATAATAATAATAAGCTTGACAAAAAAATGCAGATGAGGATTTCTAAAATTAATGACATTATTACGAAACAGATCCACCATTATTCTTAGCAAGCAAGACAAATGCTTTTACCAATTATTAAAGACCTGAAAAGCAAAATTTTCACCGTAGTAATAATAATAATAAATAATAATAATAATAATATAGTTATATACTCTAATTACTAAACTAATTTTTATATCAAGAGGGAATTTAATAATAATAATAATAATAATAATAATAATAATAATAATAATAATAAAATAATAAATAATAAATAATAAATAAAATAATAATAATAATAATAATGAAAAATATATAAATAAAATATAAAAAATAAATATATAATAATATCGGTGAAACTGAAGCTGAGCTATTTTTCTTTTACAAAAGGAACGGTTTGATTTTGAAATTTAATGAGCACTAGGATGGGACAATGTGATATTTGGCGGTAAATTCTTTAATGTTCTTCCAATTG
>JABUQX010031316.1:25000-42500 GCA_015478945.1 Trachelipus rathkii | reverse complement strand
AGATGCGAGGTTTCCAAGACATTTTTTTTATTTTAAGGCCAAAGATGTTTATATTGTCAACAGGAGAGACGAAATAACCGTCAAAAGAGATGATCAAGTTAAAAGGTATTTTAGAGAGGGAGATTTGTAGAAGTTGGGGTTTTTAAAGAATTGAATTTCACAAGGTTGAGACGACCCCACCCGCAAATTCTATCTAGCAGCGAGAATAGAATCGGAAAGATTTAAGGACGAGAGAGGCAAATTCTAGAAGTAAAAGATGGAACAGTATTGAAAGAGTTGAAGAATGAAGGGTCGAGTCACCCCCCCCCCCCCCCCCCCCCCCCCCCCCCCCCCCCCCCCCCTTCGCCCCCCCCCCCCCCAGTTAGATGCGCAGGTGAGAAGATCATTAATGAAAGTAGAAAAATTGGGAGATGAGACGAAACCCTGAGGAACTCCACTATTGACAGAGAATAGAAGAAGAAGTCGCTCCCATCAACCATAGCCGATGTTTTGCGACTTGAAAGAAAGCTAGACATAAAGTAAGCAAAGAGAAGGAGGAAAGGAAGGGACTTGGAGAGCAGTGACGCGTGGCCATACCCCGTCAAATGCTTTGGATATGCAAGCGCCACTACGCAAGTCTGCAAGTAGTCCTAAGAGCGGAAAACCAGAAATCGGTTAAATAGGAAAAGTTATATCGGCAGATAGACTTTGAAACACCAAAAGCGCGCTACTAAGCGATCGAAAGAAGAGAATGAGATTCCAGGATGGTCTAAGAAGTGAGAGTTGAGAAGGGTTTCAAAGATCTTAGATAGAATACCAAGTGAGAGCTATAGGGCGATAGTTAGAAGGAATCAGAGCGGCTTCCTTTTTCGGAATTAGGTTGGACATGGTGCGCTTGCTTCCAACACTGAGGAAAGTTCTAGATTAAACAGAGAGAATATAGTCTGAACGAGGGGTTGGGGCAGCACGTAAGCACATTCCTCAAAACCGGGCTTTTTCCAACCCTGGTGTTAAACATTACTAAACTGGATAATAACCGAGTAAAATAAATAAACACATTTGAGCCATTGAGAGGAGCGTTTAGAATTTTGAAGAAAAAAAAAAAGTTTATCTCTTATCGAAATCGAATCTATTACAATTTAAAATCTGATAAGAAAAAATATTTTAAAAACTCGTAAATTAAGTTAAACGGTTAACGATGTAGGGGAAAAATTTTAACTCGCTTAAATAGGGACGCGTTAATTTTTTCGAAATTAACGAAACCGTTAAAAGTTAACGAAAAAATTTAACGAGTTAATTAACGGATTACGCTTTAACGCGACTTAATGCCCACCTTGTAATATATATATATATTATATATATATATTATATATATATATATATATATATTTATATATATATATATATATATATATATATAATATATATATATATATATTTATATATATATATATATATATATATATATATATATATGCGTGTGTGTGTGTGTTAAATATTGCATAATAGCAATTTATTTATATAAGGTCTTAAACAAAGAACATATAATTTGAAGGTAAAGAATTACTGCCTTCTCCAGGATTGCGAATGAGGACAATATACCCGATGCTTTACCACTGAGCTATCCCCCAACCTAAAAAGTTGGGTTCAAGAACGGTTTTAAAGCAACCGAGCCCCCTTCAAGGCGACATCACCATGTGCCCAACCTGTCCTATCCAACGTTTTTAATTAATTGTAGATGTTAAATACTGCATAATCGCAATTTATTTATATAAGATCTTAAACAAAGAACATATAATGGGATGGTAAAGAATTACTTGCCTTCTCCGGGATTGAACCACGCGTGTTGCGAATGAGGACAATATACCTGATGTTTTACCATTGAGCTATCCCCAAACCCAAAAAGTTGGGTTCAAGAACGGTTTTAAAGCAACCGAGCCCCCTTCAAGGCGACATCACCATGTGCCCAACCTGTCCTATCCCTCGTTCTTAATTAATTGTAGATGTTAAATAATGCCAATTAAGACCTTATATAAATAAATTGTGATTATGCAATATTTAACATCTACAATTAATTAAGAACGAGGGATAGGACAGGATGGACACCTGGTGATGTCGCATTGAAGGGGGCTCGGTTGCTTTAAAACTGTTCTTGAACCCAACTTTTTGGGTTGGGGGATAGCTCATTAGTAAAGCATCGGGTATCTTGTCCTCATTCGCAACACGCGGTGGTTCATTCCCGGAGAAGGCAGTAATTCTTTACCTTCCCATTATATGTTCTTTGCTTAAGACATTTAATAAATAAATTGCGATTATTATGCAATATTGAACATCTACAATTAAGAACGAGGGATAGAACAGGCTGGACACCTGGTGATGATGCCTTGAAGAGGGCTCGGTTGCTTTAAAACTGTTCTTGAACCCCAACTTTTGGGTGGGGATAGTTCAGTGTAAAGCATCAGTATATTTCCTCATTTCGAACACGCGGTGTTCAATCCCGGAGAAGGCAGTAATTCTTTACCTTCCCTTATATGTTCTTTGTTTAATATACTAATTTATATATATATATAATATTATATATATATATATATAATATATATATATATATATATATATATATTATATATTATATATATATATATATATATAATATTATATATATATATATATATATCTTCTTCATCCCTTCCTTATATTTCCCAAGAATGGGATTAAGGTGCGTGAAGGCATCGGAAAGAAAAGCAGTAGAAGAACATGACACTCAAGTCGAAAAGGAAAGCCCATCCTTACCGCCCCCTCAGTACCATTAATTAGTGGGAAACCCATCGCATCAGAAAATCACCCTAAAGCTTCATTGGGACCGCGATGGACCCCACTATGGTAGATCGTCAATGTAAGCGTTCATCCCTTGCCAGGTGGCCACAACCATACCCCCCTCACCAATCCCCCGCCATTCACTCCTGTTATACACCTTTCTTCTCGCCTCTACCAAAACTCACATTTCTCGGGGGGGGGGGGGGGGGGGGGGGGGGGGGGGGGGGGGAGGGGTGGGGGGGGGTTGGGGGGGGGGGGGGGGGGTAGTGGAGGATGGGGACGGGGGGGGGGGGATTTCTCTCCTTCAAACATTCCTTTACTACTCAATCCACTTTTTCTTTCGCGTCTCCCCGCCGGTCGGTTTCCAACACCAATCGCCACTATACATTCGCTTTACCAACCGACTTTCATTCATCCTTTCCATATGAACCAAACCATCTCACACTATTCTTTGATTCTCTCATTTACCCCTTCTTCAACACCACACACTCTCTAATACCCGTTCATTCCTCCTTTATCCAATTCTTCTCACACCTAGCACGCCCCTAAGATTGTCCATCTGAACACATTGAACTTTAGATCTATACTTTTTATTCCAGACCATAGTCTCACTACTATACAATAACACAGGTAACAACATACCCTCATGCAAGACCCTAGCGCACTCCAGACTTAGTCCTTTTACATCACCAACGATTTAATTCCACCAGCCACCTTCCCTGCCATTCACAACTTTCCACTACACTCTGCATCATATTCTTCTCTTCTCATCCAACACATACCCTAAATATTTAAACTCAGACACTTGTTCCAGCTGCTCACCATCTAACATAACTTCACACTGAGGGCTATCCTCACTCACAACCATAACCTTACTCTTATCTACGTTTACTTTCAAACCCCTCCTTTTACACACCCTGACAAATCCTCTACCAATCTTCTCAAACTCTCTTCAGATTCGCCACAAAGAACCAAATCATCCGCATATAATAGGTAGGGTACCCTCCACTCATCTCCATTCTCTTCATTTTTAACACCATTTCCTGCCACCCCCCTCTAATTCTTTCATAACTCCATCCATATATAAACTTGAATAACCAAGGATATAAACAAACCCTTGGTCTCACCCGCTATTAATAGCTAAACAATTCACCTTGACACCATTTATTCTTACACACGCCTTCACTATCCTCATACATACTTTTGATTCCATTCAGAAGCCTACCACCAACACCATATATCATTAACAGCTTCCCTATTAACCCTATCATACGCATATAATATATATATATATATATATAATTATATATATATTATAAAACATATATATATATATATCATATATATATATATATATATATATATATATATATATATATATATATATATATAAAATCACTAACCTTACAAAACCAACACCTCTGGGAAGTCCAGTGGTTTTGTCCTTAAAAACAAGCTTTTGAACGATTTTACCATACTGAGCAAAAAGTTGCTCTAAGTTTTCTACTGTGTATACTCGAGGCAAGTTCTGAATGTAGAGATTCGTTTCTTTATCACTACCTCCATCAGGGGGTTGGGCGTATGATACTTTAAGTCTTTTATGTTGGATCGGGTGATTATTCAACTGCAAAATTGCTTTGGCTGCATCATCTGGGTTATTGTAGTCAACAAAACCAAAACCGAAACTGAAGCCAGTCTATAAAAAATTATAAAAATATTAGTAATAATAAAAAATTTACTACATTTCTCCCCCTCCCATTAGTAAATTAGCCTTCTAATTTGACAGGCGATAGATCCTACCGGTCTTATTCTATTGTGTAACCATCAAAGTAAGAAAGATAAACAAAATATGAACGAGAATATGGGCTTTTTATCCAATTAACTAATAAATGTGCCAATGAAGATTTATTTTGTTTATATCAAAAAGCCTTATAAATTGACAGGTGTTACTATTTGTCTTATTATATCATGTAACTAAGGTAAGAATGACGTACAAAATAGGCAAGATTAACACCTTTTCTATATTAATTAGTTTGAAGCCATTAATACCCTTTGAGAGAACATAGGCTTTTCATCCAAATGAAGATTGGTAGTTATTTTAGCAAATTGAACAATTACAAAATTAATTTAGTGATTTAAGCAATTTCACTAATAAGAACTATTAATTTATATACTTGAAATTTCTGATAAGAATAAATGTAATAATTAAAGGACATCTAATTTATATATTATCATCATCTCCCTCCTATCACCAGATTAAGGGTGAGGTGCGTAGCATGCACCGAACGAAAAGTAGTAGAAAAACAGAATGCAAGTCAAAAGAAAAGAAAGCCCCCCCACCCCACACTTTTCCAGTCTCCTTTTAGTCCAAGAGAGAACTCGTCGCAATTGGAAAATCCATTATGAACGAGACCGCGACGGACCCTCACTGTGGTATCCCGTCAATATGAGGTTCACCCCCTGAGCAAAGACCACAATCATACCCCCTCAAAAAAACCCACCATTCACTCCTGTTATACACCTTTCTTCTCGCTTCTGCCAAACTCACATTCCTATCCTTCAGGCATTCCTTTACTGACTCAACCTACTTTTACTTCGGGCTCCCAGCCAGTCAATTTCCAACACACTCACCACTATACATCCTCTTAACCAACTGACTATCATCCATCCTCTCCATATATTTTTATTTTTTTATTGAAAGTTCACACCTCACAGGCATAGCCCTATTCAAGGAGGGGAACTTCTCTAGGTAATTTCTACCTAGGATCCGAACTAGAATTCGAACCAACGACCATGCCATGCGACTCCATCGCTCTACCGTTTGACCAAACTGACTCAATGTACTTTCGTTTATTCTCTCATTTACGTCCTTCACACCACACAACTCCCAAATACGTTCATTCCTCATTTTATCAATATTTCTCACAAATAACACGCCCCTAAGATTGTCCATCTGAACACATTGTACCTTAGATCTATACCTCTTATTACCGCTATTCGTTTACTGACTTAATCCACTTTTTCTTCGATCTCCCAGCCGGTCGGTTTCAACACACTCGCCACTATGCATCTGTTCCTTAAAAACCGACTATCATTCATCTTCTCCACATGACCATAACGTCCATCACATACTTCATTTATTCTTCACCTCCTTTTTACACACCACACAACTCTCTCATATAGTTCAATTCCTCATTATCAATATACTTCTCACACTAGCATGGCCCCTAAGATTTCCATCTGAACACATTGAACTTTAAAACTATTCTATACTTCTTATTCCGACCATAATCTCACTACTATGCAATAACACAGGTGACAACAGACCGTCATGTAAAGACCCATAGACGCACTCTAAAGGACTTAGTCCCTTTACAAATTTCACCAACGATTAATTGCAATCAGCAACACTTCCTGCCATTCACACTTCCTACTAAAACTCTGGCGATCATCCGTTACTCTTCTCATCAACATATACCCCAAATATATTAAACTCAGAACACTTGTTCAGCTGCTCACCATCTAACATACTTCCACTGAGAGGACTGTCCATCATCACCACCATTAACCTAACGTCTTATCACGTTTTACTTTCAAACCCCTCCTTTTACCACACACTGCAAATGCTCTGCTTACCGAGCCTCTCAACTCATTACAGATTTTCGCCCACAAAACCAAATATCCACATATAATAAGAGGTAGGGCACCCTCACTCATCTCCATTCATTCTAACACCATCTTCTGCACACCCACCTTCAATTCTTTCATAACCCCACTTATATGCAAATTGAATACCAAGGAGACATAACACAAACCCTGCCTCACTCCGCTATTAATACAAAACCAATCACTTTTTGACCCATTTATTCTTACACACTCCTCCACTATCGTCAACATGATTCCATTCATAAGCCTATCACCAACACTATATATCACTAACACCTGCCATAGACCGTTCCCTATTACCCATATTCATTACCCCTGTTGCAAAATCATTAAAACCTAATTACAATTTTCATCCCTCATCTCATTTTGCATTCAATGTAAAGATTGATCACAATACCTCTCCTCACTACTCCTAAACGCCAGCCTTGTTCTCTTCCACCAATCAGTTCCTTCAGTCACTTGGCGCACTCTTTCGACCAAAACACAGCATATATCATCCCTACAACACTCCAATAAACTAACATACCCTATAATTTCTACATCTCCCTTGCCCTTATATAAAGGTGGTACTATTACTGCTCTCCAATCCCTCGAAACTATACCCTCCATAAATGCTTTATTACACAACTTCCAAAACAAATCAATCACCATCTCTGCCTCCTGTTCATTGATCCATCTCTCCCCAGATAATTTCATTATACCTTCGCGATTTAACCATTCTATCAACTTTTCTCACTCTACCCTTCCTCCTCTTTGCTAAGAACCTTCATCCCCAAAATTACTATTTTCTTCTGCACCACTCAAACCCAACACAGTATTATCAACTCTTCATTATTGCCAAATTAAACACGATTTCAAAGTGTTCTTTCCAAACTCCACTCACATCCATTTCAATCAGTTACAAACACCACCATTCCCTATTCATTATCTGAGTGGTTCCCTTATTCTAATTCCTTAACCTTTCGAGCTTCTTCAGAAGAGCTCCTGATCCCTTGTAGCTGTCCCCATTCATCCTCCTTCCAAACTGTCATTTACCTCTTCTTTTCTCTTACGCATGCAGCACTTTTAGCATTCCTTTTTTCTCCTTATAATTCCAAGTATCTTTCTTTTTGGAAACTTGCATCATTTGTTTTAGTACATTCAAAAACGCTTCTTTATTACTTTTAACCGCTCTGCATCACCTCGTTCATTTCCACACTCATGTTAACATTCTTCTTTCCTACTTTAGCACACCCACATACTTTCTGTTATGCATGGCTAACAATTTGTTCCTTCACTTTGCTTCTGATTATATTCAGTTTCAATTTTGTTCAAATTCAACTGTTTACTTGCGAGCGTTCTTACGATACTTACTCTTATTACCTTGTTCACTAAAGTTCTCACTCTTAATTTTACCCACTTCCTTCCGTATCACCTTCCCTTCTCCATCCAAGTCTCCCACAACTTAATTTCTTACAATAGAAACACATCAATGATCCGATAATCCCATTCTTAAACCCTCACTGATTTACACCAATACATACTCAACATTATCCTTCACACAACACAAATCCATCATACTTTTCACTTCGATACCATCTCTACATACCCTCTAATATACTTATGGATACTCTTGTGTTTAAAGTAAGTATTACTTACAAACATACCTCTCCCCTCACAGAAATCAATCAACCTTTCTACCAATTCTCATTTTCTCCTGACACCCAAAAACCACCCCGTTATACCATCCTTTTTTTTGAAGTCATGATATATTTATATATATATATATATATATATTATATATTATAATATATATATATATATAATATTATATAAATTATTATATATATATTATATTATTATTATATATATATTATATATATATATATATTATTATATATTATAATATATATAATACATTATATATATATATATATATATATATAATATATATATATATAATTTACTGTATATTTAAATCCGTATTAATAGTCAATATTTAGGCTTAGAAGGGTATTGGTACTACTGTATAATTTTAAAAACATCTTTATATACATAAAAGAGGTAATTAAAAAAAAAAAAAAATAAAAAAAAAAAAAAAAAAAACATTTGTTTTTAAAAAAAAAATGAGTTTTTTTTTTTTCAAAAAAAAAAAACATTAAAAAATTTTTTCACAACCCTATAATATATATTATAATATACTTATATATTATATATATATATATATATATATATTATATATCATAGTATTATATTATATATATTATTATTATATATATATATATATATTATATTATATATATATATATATATAATATATATATATATTATATATATATGCAAAGACTTATCCCTTCACATAGCGAAAATAGCAAGCCCAAAGGATTTTAATTGACAACAGCCACCTATACCATACGCATTACACAACTTACCTACTACCATATCTGCAAATCACAATTCCACATTTTCATGCCAACATCTATATCCTACAATTTTCCATATCAAGCTAAACATTGTTCACGACGCTGCATCAACAGCTATCAAATCATAACAACACAAATTCACACTAGCGCGGAACTCGTCACCTCACTCCAAACTACCATACACCTACATAATACGATTTTTACTTATCAACCCCTCACCAATCCTCTCCCAAACTTCTTCAGATATAACAACACAGAACAAATCATCTTATCATACAAGGGGCACCCTTTCAACCCCTCCCTGCCCAGCCACCCACTTCTTGGTGAAGGAGGGCTTGAGCTCCTGTAATGATGTTGGTTTATAGCGGGTAGTTCTACGGTGAAAGTGTACTTTGTGATAGTATAGAATTGGCATCCTATCATGTACAAGATGGGCCTCTATAGAAAATGGTTCTTTCTTCATTGAAGCCTCTTTGTCGAATCTGAGTACTTAGTGGGCCATTCTTTGAAATTTACTACAACAACAAAAAAAGCACATACATCCACTTCCTCTGTAGCCTAATAATAAACTTATTTGTAACATCAAAAAAACATTTTACATCATCCATCTTGTTTACTCAAAATCACACTTTTTCCTCTAAAAATACCCTCGACCTCCTGTTTTTTCAAAAATCAGCCAGATCCATTGCGTCTGTCAACTCGATATCCGTGATTGCCCCCTGATTTACATAGGGGAGACCAATGATATCACTAGAAGAATGCATCAATATAATTATGATCTTACCACTGACAACACCAACTCATGCCCTTACATAATCATCGTATGACTAACACAAACTTTATGGTAATACACAAAAAATATCATCTATATAAAACATTACAAAATTCTACACAAAAAGTTAAACTAATTGGAATCCAGTGTCTTACATCGCATAATTCGGCGCCTAATTTTCAACAAAACTGCAGAGGATTTCAGGCTTGACCAATTCAAATTTCCTCGTATCATTTTCGTTAAAATACCTTTAAACAGTTAAAAATAAATAATAAACCAACCAAATTTAGCCACTTCACTGTCTGCCTATTCTTGGCAGTGATTGGACTTTTTTAAACCTTTTGTATTTCCTGAAGGCTTGACACGAATCGCAAGCCAAAGCTCGAGAATATGTATTGCTATTTTTAGTGTTATAAAGTGGTTTCCCTCCCACAACTTTGTATAATTTTATTAATTTAGCTTAACATATATATTATTTATATGTTATACTGTATTTATGAAAGTGTGGTGTGCGTCTGTGTACTAAGTTTTATTTTAAGATAGCGTATTATTAAAAAAAAAACCTAAAAAATTAAAACTAATCCTCCCCCTCCCTCCCCCCCCCTCCCCCAAAAATTGCAATTTTAAAATTGTTATTAATTGTATCGTTTATTAAAATTGCCACCATCGCCAATATCCTATAAAATTAATAATAAACACCTAGGGTAAAAGAAAACACTTAAAAAAATCATCAACCTACGACAAAGTAGTTAACTATTATTTACTATATATATATATATTTATATTATATATATATATATATAATATATATTTATATATTATATATATATATATATAATAAATATATATATAATATCATATATATTATATATCCTCCATTCATATTTCCCACTATGTAGTTAGAAATCAAAGGAATGTGATAGATATTACAGTTCAGATAAGCCATGATAAAATACATCAATTATTTATTTATTTTGCTAATAATCTCATTTAATTCAGAAGCTTTGTTGTAATAAATAATAAATGTAATAAATAAATCAAAATATTAATAGCTGCGTTTCCAGAAGCCCGAGTGCAGCTCGTGTTCAAAAATGACTCGGAAAAGCTTCAAATTGAAAAAAATTACATTAACCAATCAGAGAACAGGAAATTTGAGTACCTGGAAACGACCGAGCGCGCCCGTCGGATCAGCTGACAATTGTAAACAATACTCTTATACTTATATGTATCTATTTTATGAAATGATACGATTTATTTAGTATCCTTAATATAAAAGTTAACTAAAATATTAAAAAACTTTTGGCAAGCCATTTCTGACATGTTTTGTAAAGAAATTTGTTCTTGTAAACAAAGTATCCTTCCGCAGGCCCGCCCGTTTACTAATTCCCGAAATCGAGAATTTAACAACGGGCGCCTGACTGTGACGTTTTCATGACGTAGAAGTGCGCAAACGGGCGCTGGAAACGATGCATGTGCGCCTGTGTGCCCGCCCGGGTTGCAGTCGGGCTAATGGCAACGAAGCTATAGTATTCTTTCTCTGGAACAAACATTTCAGTGTACATTGAAGTGAAACAATGGACGAATGACATTGTGCTTATGTTAGGTTTTCCATATTGTACTGTAGTAAAATAATTATTTCGGAAGCTATGCTTTGAGCTTCACACCCTAAGAAAGGACAGGCTAAATAAAAACTAGTTATTAGAACATTAGAAATAAAAAGACAGTAAGAAACCACATGGGCTTATTGAGACTGTCCTAGTCAAGCCAATAGAACCAATCACCAAGCAACATGTTCATGCAAATCCACAAAGCACCCTAGGGCTTGTCAATAACTTACATAGTATACACAAGTCTACAACAAAATTAAAGAAAAAAAAAAACTACAGCTTAAGTACATGCTAACCACACTACAAGCTTTAATAACTTTATAGTGATAACATGCAGTATAACCTTAATAACTACTGTAACTAAAAACCCACCAATTTGGCTTAGTGAAAATATACTATATGATACCCAAACCATCTATATAGCTACCTATCTGATCCTTTTTTAAGTGTTGCAATGGAGTCGCACTCAACAACCTCCTCTGTGGCAAACCATTCCAAAATTTAACAACCCTATTACTGAATGAATGCTTTCTTATATGTTGCAATGGAGTCGCACTCAACAACCTCCTCTGTGGCAAACCATTCCAAATTTAACAAACCTAATATTGAATGATCTTTCTATACTTCGAGATGGGCAAGTGCTTTTGTTAAATTTTCTATTACTACTGCCCCTTTAGGTCTCCATCCATCTCTATATGAGAAGTTATTGGTCTCTAGTATTATCTAATAGAGATGTAAATATTTTGTAGACTTGTATTCATGCCCCTCTGAGAAATGTCTTTTACGAGAAAAACATTCTACTCTTATCAGCCTCTCTCATGCTCTTACCCTCAAATCCAGAATCATCCTTGTTGCTTCAAAATTGCTCCTCTCTCTCACTAGCATATCTAAGTCTTTCTTTAAATAAAGGGCCCAAACTTGTGAACAATACTCTAATACTGGTTATAACTATTATACAGTTTTACTTATAACCATTCCTTTCTCTTGTAAAAAGCAACATTGCAATTTATAATAGCACCCAATATCTTAATTAGCTCTTAATTACCATTGCTTCCAAACACTAATTAGCTACTTTCAAATTATGCTTATAATCACACCTAAAATCTTTTTCTTGTAGGTCTCAGACCTCGAGAACCATCTCCATACATAAAGTTTTAAAATTTTATTTAGTAACCTAGGTGAAGGACCTTACACTTTTTACTATAAAATTCATTGCCATTTATCTGCCACCAAGAGATTTATTCAAGATCATTTTTTAATCTTTATAGCATCCTATTCACTGAATTTCCTTAACTGAGGTAGCCCTTTGGTATCATCCACAAACTTAAACCTTGCATTTAAGTCCCTAGTCTTTAATCATTTATATATATATATATATTATATATATATATATATATTATTATATATATATATATATATATAATATATATATATATATATTTATATATATATATATTTATAACTTATATATATATTATATATATATATACTATATGTTTATATTATATATTATATATATTATAATATATATATTATTATAGTATATTATAATATATATATTAATATATCTATATAATTAATCTGGGAACAATAGTGGCCTCAGAACTGAACCTGTGGGCACCACTCTTCACTACTATCAATGATGACTTCATTTGCTCATTAGTTGTACACACTAGTTTTCAGTATTCCACAACCACTCTTAATCCAACCACTGTACCCACTCCACCTACTAATTTTGCAATAACGTTCGTCAGCCTTATAAGGGGAAACACCTTATTCAAAAGCTTGCTAGTCTAAAATAATTACAATATCAACTGGCATCTCCTCAGTCAATGCCAATCAGTAATGTATGCCAATAATTGATTAAAAAGATATGTCTGAACATACCTTCCTTTTCTGAATCATGCGGGAAGTCGTACAATACCTTAGTTCATTTCTAATATTTCTCTTACATATGGCCTTTCAGTAACTTTTCCAAAACTTTTACGAACCAGGAGATTGTTAAGGCTAATAGCCTATTAGTTTCCCAAATCTTTCCTTGACTACCTTTCTTATAAATAGTAGGCACAACATATGCTGTTTTCCATCACTGCGTACATTCACCAAATTTTTATAGATCGCTTAAAAATTCAAAAACCAGTGCCTTTGCAATGCATGAAACCAACCCTTCCTTCAGATTCTCCATTATATACCATAGGACCACAGCTTTACTATGGATCAATATGGTCAGTATATGTTTAATACATCTTTTACCTCAAATCAATTTCTGTAAGTCTATTTTGTTACAGTGCATATCAGATTATTAGTCTCCAAACCAATATTCAATCTTCTCCCAAGTAATCATGAAGTCAAAATAAGCATTAGAAATTTTTAACAACTTCTTATCTGAACTCACTAAATTTTTTTCACATTTATTGGACCAATTGTCCATTCTTTACTTTTTTAAATTCATTAAAGCTAAAAAAACTTAATTCAGGTCCTATATTACATTATTTCCTTGGGGTTAAAAATTAATTATCATGCCTCTCTCTCTCTGACCTTTCAAGATTGAACTGAGTATAAGTCCATTATCTAATTCTCCATATAATTTTCTTAAAATCAATCCTCCATATTACTACCTTGAATATTATTAAATAAAATATCTACACTTTTGTTGATTTCTCTTATCTCCTCATATTTCCACCAAAAGAGTTTCTCTTCATTACACCGCACCTAATTGAGATATTAATCTATTAAAAATACTGACTGAATATTCAATAAAAAATTGATTTACTACGCAATTTTCCCACATGAAATAAAAGTCTTTGGTACTTTAAAACCTCTTTCCCAGGACAGTAAATGTATTACGGTGTCTAAAGTAAAATGCTATTTCAGAAATGTATTTACTTTTACAAATTACTTAACTTGCAATTTTGGGCCCAGTATATCCCATTCATATTAAAATCTAGATTAATATTGTGGTTATAAGTCCTTTCAATCCTTCCTTCAAACTAGAACCTCAATCCAACACATAACTTATTCTCATTAGTTAATAATTAAGTGTATAACAGATGACATTATGATGTCATCTGTAGGTTTCATAGGCCATACTGGCCTCAAAAAAAGTTGATCTCAATATATCAAACCATACTAAATACAGAACCACTCATGGTCCATTTGACAAGGATCCCAATGAATTGCAGGGAAGGAAACATTAAAAATAACCCATATTGGACTACCTTTTTCTTTACTTGTAGCTGCTGTTCAGTCCATTTACGTTCACCATTTCCACAGCTAAATTCTCGACTCCTGGACAGAGAGCGTCTATAAATGCCAATTCATAAATAGATTTACTGAACTAGAGATATTTACACCACCACAGACATTCAAATCATGATAGTTTTAATGTAGTCAGTATAACAACACCACTGAATATTGCTTAATTTAACAAAAGCGCCACACCAACCACCCTTTCTTTCCTTTTACACTGGATAAATATAAAAAAGTGAAGTATACAGTATATTTCATATTCCTGAAGGAGTCTCCATATATTCATTAAACCATGCTTCAGTTATGCAAATAATGTATAGATTCTCATATTTATGGTATAACTAATCAGCTCAATCTTTTTTATCTTTTTCAGGCTATGAGCACTTCTAAGTAGAATTTGAATTCGAAATGCTAGTTACTCTTTATTTAATATCATTATCTTGCAGCCTGCTAACAAAAACCTAGTTTTGTATTATAATCTCACCACTAATTAGTATACCAATTACTCATGATATACTTCTCATATCCAGGATTAGGCACTGCTTAACTTTACCCTGTATTTTGATATAGACAAGTCTCCAAACTGGTAACTGAAAGTCACACTATTCTGACTCAATGACTCCTGTCTACTTGCAAAGATCTTTGCTCCAGAAATCTCTCCAAAAATCCAAAAACCTCAATCACTTCTTGAAAAAATTTCCATCCCTTACATTATACACCTACAAGCCCTTCACTTCTCCAATTCCTGGACCTCGCACCTAACCCCCAGCAGACACAACACAAACAAACCAAACCACCCACTAGGTAAAATCAGAAATCATGCACCTTCTCTTCACTAGTCTTTCATCTTCTGAATTCAACCTCCTATAAATCTGCTATTAAATTCTTCTGACCATCCTATGTATATATCATTTGTACCCCATGCACCAACACAATTTGAATCAACTTTGTAAACTCAATTTATCTATTCCTGAACCTATGTTGTATTTCTCATCTTTGTACCCACATGCACAGATCACATTTTGAATCAAACATTTTGCAAGGCTCAATGCTATCTATCCTATCACAATATGCTCTCACTCTGGACACCTGGATAACACACACATTTGTTTCCTATTATTCTTATTTTGAAAAGCCCTATCTAGGTATTGTATGCATAGAGTCAAATTAGCAATGCTCGTCTTCCCATTTTAGAAAACTCACAGAATTCCATTGTCCCTCTCTTGATCCTTCCCCATCTGGAAGGACAGTCGACCTGTTATACAGGTCACACAGGCTGACTGCACATTTTGAGATCCTAATCTCTATTATGTTTGAATCTTTCTAAAAAGTCTACATTTCATCTTTGCGACCTAATTTAACAATACTTTAGCCTTTCCCTTCTCATCTTTCCTGCCTAGGTGAAACACTATTCCTCTCTACCCCTGTATCCCACTCCCTCCTCACCTCAACCATCCCTACTAACTTTTTCCTAATTTCCCGCCTTTCTCACCAATGGACAACTGCGACTTGTTTAGCTTTATCCCTTTCTTTCGATCCTCTATCCTTAACAACACATCTCTGCATTTCAAAAATTACAAACGGACAGCATTCATATATTCTCCTCTCACATTCCCACAGTTATTACACAGAGCATACATACTTTAAATTATGCATATGATTAGGGATTGGGAAAAAACAGTTTTTTTTCAAATCATGTTTTTTTCATGAAAAAAACATGTTTTTTTCAGTTTTTTTCGTTTTTATCATTAAATGTTTTATAAAATACAAAGAGGCTAATATGATAGGTCACATAAAAATTAGCGACCATCCTAGTGTATGCTGCTACTTGAAATTTAAGAAATATTCCATTTTTATTGCTGTATAAAATAGCAGAACTACCTCTCTCTTATTTTTATCAACTGTTTTCGTTACAATTTACAGAGGTTGTAGGCATGCAGACTGATGTATTGTAGGCTGACTCTTCTAATTTAACTATCTGTATTCTTAATTTTATTCATATAATCATCATTTATTTAAATTTATTTTAAATATTAATGCTATTATATTTATTATTAGAATGAGTCTGAATGACCAAACTCCAAGTGACTTAAGGGATACAAATGAAACAATAAAATATTGAAATTAAAATAATACCAAGATTGTAAATAGAAGGAAGGATGAGGAATGATCTAACTTATAGAATTTTGCTAGTGGGGATATGATTTGTTGATTTGCCGATTCAGTAGTCTGATCCAAAGACCCAGCACTACTGGCACATGACTACTGTGCATGTGACTACTGTCAAAGCTTCATTATCACTGGGTCATCGGCGTGATCAGCCACATTTAATTTGATATGATTTGATAAGTCTGATATCTGAGTCGTATGAAGTATCGTGTGAGCAATCGACAGTTGCGTGAAGGAGCAGGGGCAGTACCGGGACTCTTTAAGCTCTAGGCTAGCCTTAGGCATAATCATCTCTCTTTAGTTGGCAAATTTCAGAAAAATTTTCCTTAGTTCTAGATTATGAGCAATAAATATTAGTTTTTTGCAACGTCTACACACCAAAAGTTATATTACAATGCGGGGGCCTTTGCACCCTTTTATTTCCTTAAAAAGGTACCGTCACACGACTTTTTGCATGTGGCGTTATTTCTAAATTCTGATCAAATAATTATGATAAAAATTAATGAAAGCTGAAACAGAGTAAGAAAACATTAATGAAGCAACAAACAAATATTTGAATATTCAAAAATTTTCAGAAATTAAAATCCTTACAAAACGGAAAACCCATACAAATTTTGAACACAAACTCAGGGCCTTCCACCTTGTAGGAAATTGGACAAAAAAATTTCCAAATTAGAGCATATTGCTAAAATTTATATTTAAATATAATTGTTCAAACATGTAAATTCCACAACTTATTGAAAAAAACAAAAAAAACAAATTTTTACTTGTTTTTGTCAGGCTGTGTTTTTTTCATAAAAAAACCGTTTTTTTCGGAAAAAAACGAGCTTGTTTTTTTCCTT
>JABUQX010031316.1:12500-15000 GCA_015478945.1 Trachelipus rathkii | reverse complement strand
GATAGCGCAAGTGGTGCCGCTTCACAAATCTGCAGGTCATGAAACTGCTTGGAAACTTTTTTTTTTTTTTTTTTTTTTTTTTTTTTTTTTTTTTTTTACTGATGTCACCACCACTCACGGGCAGAGCCTTAATCAAGGAGGGGGTGTTATTATTAATAGTATCATTATCACTATTATCATCATCATTCACATAATTATTATTTTCATTATTTTTCTATGCCTATCTAATAACATGTTCATCCCTATTACTTCATGTATCTTTGAAATAGCAGTTTTCGGCACGGTTTTACCTTCTTTTATTTAGCATAATATATTTTATGTTTTTAAAGTCATTCTAGAAATGTTCGTAAATAGTTTTCAACATTTTATCATATAAAGTAAAGATAACTTCTCATCTTTTAAAAATGTAGCCATTTACTCTTGCATCTTCACACTCTCTTTAGATTTATCATTTTTTATAACCTTTTTCTTAAACTGATTTTCAGGTTCATTCTTAGGAAAAATTGTCCATTTAAATCATAATCAAAGATGCAAGTCGTTAAATATTTAACATTTTTCACTGAAATTAATTTGAATTACAAGTTTTCAAAACTTTTTTATTATTTAAAGATGCAAAAAAGAAATGTAGTTGAAACATTTGTTACTTCTCCATCATCTCAGATTGTAATATGAAATAATTTAATTTAAATTTTTTAAATATTAAAATCTTGAATCGTAAATCAAAAAAAAATTTTCTTTAGTAGTTGTTTTTACTACAAACTCTCGACTAACAACCATTCTTGAATAATACTTTCAGAGTTTCTTCCCTCTTTCCAGTCCTTCCCTTGGTGCTTCTTCCTTTCATCTCCACTCTCGATCAAAGCCGAATCATATATACTTAAGACGTATTTCAATCCTTTCAACAATAACTAAGATTTTTGAGAAGCTTATATATAACAGGTTTACTGATTATTTTATTAGGAATTCTTTTATTTGTCCTCAACAGTTTGGATTTGTGAAAGGGAAGGGAATCCAGGATGGAGTTTTGTTACCTTTGCATGTCAGTTGCATTTTGTCTCGGAAGGAAATCACTGTTGCTATCTTTCTGTATTATTCTAAAGTATTCTTCACAATAGACATAAATACACTTATTGTCAAATTAGAAAGATATGGTAATAGCGATGTTTGTCTTGACTCTATTATGTCTTACTTTAATAACAGGAGAATAT
Organism: Trachelipus rathkii; assembly: GCA_015478945.1. NCBI lineage: Eukaryota > Metazoa > Arthropoda > Malacostraca > Isopoda > Trachelipodidae > Trachelipus > Trachelipus rathkii. The sequence goes on along the minus strand of JABUQX010031316.1, from coordinate 13,792 downwards.
ATGTCCAATTGAATTGAATTGTCTCTGAATTTAATAAAAAAGAAACTCCCACCTAATGTAAAAGTCAACCCTCATTTGAATGGTACGGAAATCGATATTGTAAAATCTATCAAATATCTAGGTATCATTTTACAACATAATTTAAAATTTCAGGAAAATATATCACTATTATGTAATAAAATTAGTAGGAATAACGGTATCTTATTTGCTCTGATAAATTTAGTTTTAGCCATGGTTTTGACAACTCTGTAATATTCCTTTATTTATCCCTTCTTGAAACTACACTTGTTGGCTTGGGGTGGATCAAGTAATAGTACTCTGAGACCATTTATTGTTGCACAGAATAACGTGTTGAGAAATATAAGCTCCAATGATTCTTTTCATATGGTTGAAATGTTTGCAAAGCAAGGTATCATTCATCTTCGCCATTTGCACAAGTTTGAACTTGGCCTATTCATGCATTCTAACTTACTGAATGAAAACGCACTATTTTATAATTGTTTGGACAGCCTAAATTGGACACAATTATAATACTCGAAATTTGAACCTCCTGAGGCATCCGTTCTCGGGGACTCAGGTTAATCTAAATTTTTGTATTAATTTTGTATTAATTAAGGTATTTTGTTGTGGGACTCTTTGCCACGCCATGTTAGAGAAAACACAAATACTGTAAGCTTTAAGAAATCGTCACGGGAATTTATTGGCTGTTAATAATTTTGATTATAACAAGGATTATTACTTATTATATTTTACTTATTACTCTCCTATATATGAGGCATATTCTAATGTAATTTATTATACTTGTTGTTAATTGAATTTGTAAAGCTTTGTTTTTATATTCTAACTTAATAAATGGTAAATGGTAATAGTATTATAAAAGATTTCTTTTTTTGGGGAGGAGAACTTGAAAAATTTTGTGGTTCTCGACCCAACCACTATGGTTCCTCGAGGTTCCATTCTCCATTCTAGATTTTATATATATATATATATATATATATATATATATATATATATATATATATATATATATATATATATATATATATATATAGAAGAAAGAGAGAGTTATATATAGATAAATATCTATATTTTTATATATATATATATATATATATATATATATATATATATATATATAATTTAAATTTCTTATAAAAACCTCTTGCTCCTACACCTACATACTTTTCGAATTGCATAAGTTAAAAAAAAGAAGGAGAAAAAAATACTTAAAGCTGTCAACTTGATTAAGATACAATACAGTTCTCGAAAGTTTTATGTGTGTGTGTGTATGT
>JABUQX010031316.1:0-7500 GCA_015478945.1 Trachelipus rathkii | reverse complement strand
TATTTAATGTAAATTATATACTTGTCATTTTTTTATTGTAAAAATTTGGAAGGGATATTGTTGTTACTATTTTAATATTGTTTGGGGGTTTTTATATCTTCTTTTTAAGGTTGTGTAATAATACAGACTAAGAAGGGTGGAGCGAGTATACACGATAGAGAATAAACCAACTAAAATATGGAAATGAGGTGAGCTTGAATTGATGAACTTGTTTAAACATAAAAAATGTTTAGATTCGCTCGTAGAGAACACTGGAGAATGAAGAAATAAAAGAAGACAACAGTTGTTAAAGATTGAAAGAGTCGAGCGGAGGAAAGAGTTAAGCCATCGGAAACGCGGGATTGGGTACAGAGGCAACTAGTACGGTAACAAGATCAATGCTTGTCTCGGAAGATTATAGTAAGAAAATTCATCAGGTGATTAAAAGAAGTTCGACTGAGGATTGATTGGGCGAGAACAGAAAGTAGGAAATGGTTCCTGGCCTGATAGAGTCGCACGTCGGATTGTCGTCAAATCAGTCACCAGCGGGAGTCGACTAGACTCACGAGTTGGAAGCTGTAAACAGTAGTGCATATATATATAATATTAAAATATAATTATATATTATAATATATATATATATAGTATTATATATTTTAAAGTATATTATATATATATATATATATATATATATATTAGTATAATATATATGTATGAATAAATATATATATATAATAAATATATATATATTTATATATATATCATATATATATATATATATATTATTATATATATATATATATAAATTATATATATATATGATCATATATATATATAATTAATATATATTATATATATAATATACTATATATATATATATATTATATAATATATATATATATATTATATATAATAATATATAATAATATATATATATATTATATATATATATATATATATATATATGAGGGCTGCCGTTATTTAGCTTTATTTTCTAGGTCTTTTTCTGGTTACGACAGGTTTTCTCAAACCCCTACTTTTTGACGCTGTTATGTACCACGCTCTTGAATTGCCGAGTGGATCTAGACATGAGAGACCATCGAAGAGAGAGAATTGGAATTGCCATCTTCGGGTATTTAGCCCTAGGGTGTTTTTTTCCTATTTCTATAGCGGTTTAGCTAAAACTGCAGCCTCTATTAAGAATAAAAATACCTATCACGCTCATAGGTATTCCTGGCTTTTGACTACTTCTTGAAGAAATGTATATGAAACTTTATTCAGTTTTAATTCTTTATTCTTATAGTTCTATATTTACATAAATATATTATTGTCGTAATTTATGAAGTTAAGGATCAAGTCGCTTGGTGCCCTCTGAAGTTAAGCCTGGGGGCAATTTCACAAAGAGTTTTGCAGCAAATGTTTATAGTTATTTATTTAAGTTAGATTATGTTAAGCAATAAGTTCATTAAATTTTAGCTAAATTTAAAAGTTCATTAAAATAATACATTAAGATTAAAAGCCCAGACTCGTACTTTAAAAGTCTTATCTGTAAATTAGAATTGTCACTGATATATAATATATATATTCTATATATAATATATAATATTTGGTTTTCATATATATACATATCATATATATATATATTTATATGTATATTATTATAGCGTTTTCAATTCACTGCTATCATATATATATTTATGCATATATATATACTATATATATATATATATATTATAATATATATATACTAATAATATATAATATATAATAATATATAATATATATATATATATATAATATATATATATATATATATATAATTCCCGCTTTACATATTATATAAATAGTTGTTACCAAATCATATTATACATATCATGAGTGAGGAGGTATATATAACAAATGTTTTTTATTCGTATGTTATATGTTAATATATATATGTGTAGACAAAATAAAATATTTATAATTTTTATCTCGCGTTACACCATAAAATGTACAGATAATTTGTGTGTTCGGCACACACGGCGTAATATATATATCTTTTTACGCGTCCAGTCGCCTGGTCACACATATCATGTAAGGTTATGTGATTTAAATTTACTTTTCCTTCCCACGCTCATGCACCTCTAATAAAAATGACGTAGTATAAGTGTCCGGTACACTAAAAAACGTAGTTAACTAATGTCTACAATCGGTCTGTATGGACGCGCAATTTCCTTCATTTTATTATTAATAATAATATTATATTATGATTATTATATATTATTAATATTATTAGTATTGTTATTAATATTATCTTATTGTTTATTAATTATTATATTATTATTGACATTAAAATTTAATATTTATTATTATTATTTATACCATTTATTATTATTTCGAAGTTAATTCGTTTTGCAACTAAAATATGGCTTCGTAAAATACACCAATAAAATTTTTAATAAAAATAAATAAATATTTTATCTTAAAAAGTTTTGAAGTTAGGAAAAAAAATTTGTTAAATAAAATTAGAGCTTTAAATTATGAGTTTCACAAATGAACAAAGACAAGGAAAAGAAATGCTAACTTATGTTAAGCAATTTGTAAGTTAATTATTGTGGGGGACGCGATTTATTTTAGAAGTAAATTTAAAATTTTGTTTTCTAAATAAATAAAAAAAAATTGATTTAAAATTGGGTCTTATAAAATTTAATTCTAAATCAGCGTTAGATCGTTTTTGTAACGAAAATTTTCTATATTAATAATACAAATGCTTTAGAATTTTTTGGGTGAAAAATTATGAGAAATTTTCTAAGTTAAAAATTTATTCAAGTTAAATTATTCGAAAATTTCTGATTAAAATATTTCCGGGAAATTTTCTAACGTTTCGAAAATTTTCGTAAAGTGTAGTTTATTTCGAAAATTCATAAGTTAATTTTTTTTAAAAATTAATAAATTTAATTATATTTCGAAAATTCTAAGTTTTTGGTTCAAGATAACAATTATTAACCAAATCAAGCTGGAAATTTTCTTAATTAATTTTATTTCATTCACAACTTAAAAGCAGAAAGCAAGAGAAATTTCTCGGATTTGTATTTAAGCTTCGAAAATTTTCTAAAGTTCGAAAAAGTCTAGGAGTTTACCATAATTTACAAAAAAATTAAGTTAAACTTAATTCCGATTTAGTTTATTTCCAATTCTATTTTTAATTTCGTCGCTTCCATCTTCACTGATAGAAGAAACTACTCGTTTTTTACTTTTGTTATAGTAGTTGAGTTGTCGGCATAATGGAGCTCAGCTCATGATCCCTTCCTTTATAACCGCATTAGCTGTTTATTGAAATCTTATTTTTGATTTAGAAACAGGATGGGTATCCTGTAAATTGTTACAAGATCATTTTATATTTATGCAAGAAGAAATTTAATAGAAATATAGATTGCGCAAGTGGGAAAACCCTTGCGGGAAAAACCGGTGTGACAATATTAATACGTGAGATTTTTAAATAAAATGTATTTCATATCTATGTTTTTCTCCCAAATTTACATACTCATTTCTAATATTATTTTAATTCTTTTATGTGATTTCCATATCCTGTTGGGTTTTTATAAGAATCGGCATCTTTCAGACTGGCCCCCCTTTAAAAATTTACAATTATAAATAATTTGAAAGAAAATCCCTATGAATAGAGAAAAAATAGCTCACGTTAAAAAGAAATCAAAAAAAAATTCTTTTCAGTTCTAGTAATAAATTAAATATTATGTTAGTTTACTAAAATTATTAAACCTTCTATCTTGGTATGAATGTATCAATTGCCATTAAATGGTGATCGGCCCATATTGGTGATCGATAAACTTAGTAGGAACCTCTCCATGCATTTGAAAGCAAAATCATCCATGAATTACTTCTTTGATCATCGTTTACAGCTTCTTTTTGGTCTCATTTCCAATTTGTACCTCTCAGTATTATCCCAATTGCCAGTAAACTGGAAAGATAAATATGATTCGGGCAGTATGGCAATTCATCTAAGTAAAACTGCTAAAACGCCTATCGCTTAACCCATGTGCGCCATAAGCCTTAAACGAACCATCTACCTGTCTCTTTGAAATCGATAATTAATCTGTAAGTTCAAAAAACCAATCCTCTGCAGATATCCTTGAACTCTATCTTAAACAGATTTACTCAAAAATTTGCCTATGCTTGTTGCAACCCACAATGTATATGCTCGCCCAAACATCGTAAAAGTCAAATGACTCATGAGAATAAGTACCTCCATCGTACTTACATGTAAACGAGCTCCACTGTATATAACATTTGTGAATGAAAAAAAAATCGTAAATTATAATTACGAAAATCTTAAAAAAAAAAACATATTAAAAAAAAACCACTTGGCATGAAACACTAATCTTTATTAACTTTGGTCAAACCAATAGTTACGTTCGAATCGTTGTGAGTGTAAGATTTCATTAAAGGTATATTATATTAATATGTGCATTTATTGTATTATTAAAATTAGTCAATAATCAGATATTAATTAAATATTAATTAAAAAATTAGAAATATAATTTTTGAAAATTATTAACAAATGAAAATAAACAAATAATAATTACCTTTGTATGATATTACAATACGTAAAGAAAATAAAATCAATTTAAGTGTTATTTCTTCTAATCAATCAATTGTAAGATTAAGTCTCCCTTATTTGAGAATTTTCAGTGTGTTACAATCTATGGTAGCAGTAATATTCCTCTTCCTTGCCATGTCAATATCCCATCTACTGGTAATTGTATTCAAAAATATTGTGATTGTGCTATAAAGAAATTGTTTTTTCCCTACTAGTGGTCGCGCTAGGAACTGAATATTGTTTTAAATGGTTTCCTTTTGTACTGTCTGTAGCCATATCCATTAATCTCGGTTCTATGAGAAGTAACAGTTCATTATTTCTTTCAAACATCTATTATTCACATCATATACTGTGTTAGCTTTGATTGTATGTCAACAAACGTCGATGGGTCATGGCTTTGCAAATACGACTCATTGTCATGAACAATTCTTCTGGTTTTGAATATGAATCTCTCATTTACCTATAGTCTTGGATCATTGTATTTCATACCTTCTTTGAATGAATGCTTCTAATCTTTAAAATATTATATAAATTTGGGGATATTACACCTTTCCATAACCATCGATCGTGTTATAGCCCCGAATCTATTGTTAAACCAAACTTTTGTTTAAAATAGCTGTATAATGAACCGGACTACTTTCTTCTAAAGTTATTTCTCAAAATTAAACCGGCTCCTACCTCTAAAATATCACTAAAACCTCCTAGATAAACTAGTTTTCTCACTATATGCGGACATTCTGTCAGAAACTAACTTAATATGATATTCGATGCAATAATTGGATAAACGTGCTGTCATTTCTCATATCACACCATTTCTAATCGAAAATAATACATCTTCTTTGTCCATGCTTTAGTTAGCATTTAAAGGACTTTCGATATGTCTTTAGTGTTAGTATAATTGGTCTAATGGATGCAATTTGTTTGCTGTTCCTGCCCTCCTCATTAAGCTCTGGCAATACTTCGCAACTCTTCCATGTCTTCTGATTTTCATTCATGTTCTTGAGAGTACTTCTAAGTTATTCATCGTTACCATTTGACAAAAAATCTTCTAGTAAATAATGCTGCTATTCATGTCCGTTGTATTCTCCCTGGTAATTAATCGCTAAGATATACTTCGTACTCTTTGCGAAATCTTCAGAAATTCGTTTATTTCTTAAATGTTCTTTAATTTGGTGAAGTACTTCACCTATCTTTAATCATCTCCTAGTGATCAATAACAATCGTGATCAAACATTATCCACTCACCTATCCATTGAATACCTATTGGACTCGGTAGTAAACACCAGTCAATTAGTTCTTCGTTTCAATATTTTGTAACCCATAATTGGACAAGTTCTTGCAATATCTTAGGAATTGGCAATAATAGACTGACCTGACTAGATATCACTGTTTGCTTCCTAGTCTGTATTCTGTGCATTGTATCAAATTCTGTTTCATAGATTTCTCTTGATGCCTTTTCCTGACGCCATTCGCGTTCCAAGTTTCGTCTTAGAGTCGTCTTAGAACTGTTGGTGACAATCGTCAATACTCCAACTTTGATAGCGGCAAGAACCGACAATCTTCTTGGGGTTGTAAAGTTATCAACTTCCATCTTTACTAAAAATGATTTTAATTACAAGCAAAAAAAAAATATAATCTTAAACTAACTGGTTGAAAGACCTGGATATATTTTTGTTGAAGACAACTTTAAATAGATAATATAATAAGATATAAAGTTCATATCTTTGTGTTTATTTCAAGTCCTGGTATTTACGAACTTAAAATTAAAAGGTTAACTGATATATACAAGAAATTCAATAAGAAAAATTTAAGGAATATTAAAAAATTACAACAGGTGAATTGAACATTCTGTACTTTCAAAAAAAAATTTAACATGTGTCTTTTAAAGTTTCCTTTTTCATTTTCTCACTTTTACACATAGAGTAGTAAATGAACTAGCTTTTCACTATCTTTATGACAATGTAACTCTTCTTCTATGTTCCTTGTGAAATCCTGACCTTCTTTGTAGGCTATACCTCAAGGCTGTTCTTGGAGGTATATTTTCTGGAGTAGATTATGACTTCTTGTGAGGTAAGTTGGTGGTTTTTCGTGGGCAACTTCTGGTGCGTTACGCGTTCCATATGCTTTCGTTCGAGATTTGACGTGTCTGCGTCTAACAGGTGACTTCTATATTCGTATATTGGTACCTCTACGAGACAATACGTTTCTTTACCGTTGTTCTCGTAGTATTTACCGGTTGTGATAGCTGTGTAATGCTAATCGTTTTCTTTCACATCCAGAAATTTTCTTCTGGTCTCCGAATATTAGTTCATGTTCTAATGTAGCGTGTTTCATTTCACTTTCCGTCGTGCTGCATTCTGCACGTTCCACTCTTCATCTACAGTTGCAGTGGCTTTCTTCTTCCACGCGTTAATAATTGTGATCCTCCGTATATTCTATTCTGTTTTAGGTGTTCTCAGATAAATTACTCTAGTTTCACTTCGTTCAATCATCATACATCTTCAATGTTTTTCCCATACCTATTATACTTATTGTTTCTTCTTTCTTAAGTAAAATTAATTCTTCTGTTTCGTGTCTGAGATATTATTTTATATCGTTTTTTTAATGTAATTTCTCATCTTTTCCCTCGTGTTCCCAGTCGTGTTCTAAAGCTAATTTAAAAGTTTCTAACAATTTACTTTATAAGTATCGTTGCCTGTTGTAGGATCAACTAAATAATATATAGGTATTACTTGTTCGAATTCATTTCACATAGCCTTCATTCGAATATGGACCTTCTCACTTTCGGACCAGTTAGGGTGACACGTGCGGGGTTTGATCTCTGTAGTGTAAACCAAATCTCCCTATCTCTTATCGTCTATCTTTTTGCCGCTGGGGCTGTTTCTGAGCTCGAATATTTTTTTACTTCTTTTTCTAATGTTACT
>JABUQX010031315.1:0-7500 GCA_015478945.1 Trachelipus rathkii | reverse complement strand
TATTATCCCTCTAAAATAATAAATTCGGATTAAATTTCCCAAAGCTTTTTTTACAAAGTAAGATCCCTGGGAATAGCATATATATATATATATAGATATGTATATATATATATATATATATATATATATATATATATATATATATATATATATATATATATATATATATATATATATATATATATATATATATATATGGTCAGCATCCCGAAAGACACATGCATGTAACTAAAAAACTATAACAGCTACAGGAAAATAAATATCATTTTATTAATCAGGAGACATTTTTACCATGGAAATAAAATAAAAAAAAAATAACGCTTTTTAAAAATTTAAAATTGTTAAAAATGTTGGAAAACTTGTATAATAATTACCGTTTTTTGAGAATACGAAGGAGCTCGAGTACTCCGAGGGAGCGCGCAAAGGTGCCAAATGTTGAATTTTTTCTTTTTTAACTAAAGGATACCCCACGGGTAAACAACAAAGATGGACAGAGTCGGGGTTTCTCGGCCTACCGGGGGACGACGGGGGGAACCCCCTAAAAAGGAAATAAAAAGAAAAAAATAACATTTTCTCCAGAGCAAATAAAACAAAACACTATTTGGCAACTCTTGCTCTCGTATTACTGCAGGAATGGAAGGTTGATGAGAGCATACGCTTGCCAGACCTAAGATTATACTAATATTTAAGGTGTTATTAATAAATATTAGAATAAAATAATTTTTTTTTTAAATCAAAAATGTTATTTATTTTACTGTAGCTGTTATATTTTTAAATGTATGTGTCTTTCGGGATGCTGGCATATATATATATATATATATATATATATATATATATATATATATATATATATATATATATATATATATATATATATATATATATATATATATATATATTAATATATCAGTGGCGGCTCATGGTCAAAATTCTTGAGTAGGCAAATCAAAATTATATATATATATATATATATATATATATATATATATATATATTATATATTATATATATATATATATATATTATATAGATATATATATATATATATATATATATATATATATATATATATATATATATATATATATATATATATATATGAAAATTTATATTTTTTGTACTTACATTTATTTATAAAGAAGATCAAATTTTCTTCCTTTTTGAATGGTTTCATATATAAATCACTCACTGTATTGCACATATTCTTACATGTTTGAATTTTAATATGGCCTACAACACTCAGGAAAGAATTTAGCAATTTTTAATGAAACTTAAATCGAATACGAATCCAATATACCCGTATTTATAAAACTAACAGCTCAATTTTATTAAAAACACACAAAATCAGTAATAAATTAATATTTAATAAATAATATGAAAAGCGTATTATTACTAACTCCACACAGATACATCCCACTAATAACAGCAAAATACAACTTGTCTGCCGAGGCAAATTTGTAAGTAGCCTAGAAGACTGACTCAAGCGAGTCTGGCAGACTCTGATTGCAAGAATGAGTCAATGATTTTTTATGAATTATAAATTAAATAAATCGGTATAAGAGATGATCAAGTTAGCATAAAATTAATTAATTAGTTAATTAATATTATTATATTATTATTAATATTATTATTATTTCTTGCTAATGTAATTTAAATTGGGATTTAAAAAAAAAAAATGACTGCTACTAGAGTCAGAAGGCAAATACAGAGTTTGCCTAGAGCTAAAGAAAACGGAATTATTTTTTTAACTCGGAAAAGTTATCGTTAATATTAAAATATTAAAAAAGAAATCGAGTTGGAAATTTGAGTCGGCGGCTCAACAGGTCCTTCGAAAAAAAATATATATATATATATATATATATATATATATATATATATATATATATATATATATTATTTGTATATATATATTATTATTATATATATATATATATATATATATATATATATATATATATAATATATATATTATATATATTATATATTATTATTTGCATATATAAATATATATTATTATAAATAATATATATATATATATATATATATATATATATATATATATATATATATATATATATATATATATATATATATATATATATATATATATATATATATATATTATATATATACATATATATATATACACATTTCGTTCAATTAAAGGCAAGTAGGCGTTGCCTACTCTGCCTACCCATAAAAGCTGCCACTGATATATATATATATATATATATATATATATATATATAGCAGCATATATATATATATATATATATATATATATATATATATATATAGGCTTTTAGTACTTTATGTAGTTCTTTCTTTAAAATGTAAATTTTTAGCGCTGCTTTGTTCTAGCTGAATTCTTGCAAATATATAGTACTTTCGTGGTGGTTAGGTTGTAGTTTAGTTAGTTAGGGGGTTAGGTTAGCCAAAACTCGGCGCGCGCAAGACCATGAAAATAAAATCTCAACAACTCACACTTGAAAATCACAGAACATAAAGAACTAAAAGCCATATATATATATATATATATATATATATTATAGAGAGAGAGAGTAGATAGAGATATATATATATAGTATATATTAGAGATAGATGTGTATAAATATATATATATATATATATATATATATATATATATATATATATATATATATATATATATATATATTGGAGAGAGAGAGAGTGTGGATGTGTGGGTGTGAGTCTCTTGTAAAGGGTTTGAGTAGATATTTGTCAATATATTTTTTTATCATGATAAATATAAAACAAAAACAATAGAATCATCCTTATTGAATTATCTGTGCTTTTCTCCCACGTTGAAAAGCTTGTTGATGCCTCACCGTCTGAAATATATATATAAAGAAGGAGTATATATAGATATACAGCATAAGAGGTGGTTATGTTATATAAATATATATATATATATATATAGTTATTATATATATATATATATATATATATATATATATATATATATATATATATATATATATATATATATATATATATATATAATATATATATATATATATATATATATATATATATATATATATATATATATATATATATATATATATATATATATATATATATATATATATATATATATATATATATATATATATATGAGTAGTATGGGAGCATCCGGACCTCTACCACCTTTCCTTTTTCTCAAAAAGTATAAGAGATATTAGCTTCAAACTTGGAATATAATCTCTGTATGGTTTAAGCTCGAAACAGGGTAAATTTCAAATCTGTAGGATGTATATAGAGGGGTCACCCCCGAGAGCGTAGCCGCTACGCCCGCGTTTATACCCTTTTGGCTTTCCAAACCCGAGATTGAGTTAAGCCTAACGAGAGTTAGGCTCGAGCGTGATGACGTAATCTCGTCGGAGACGAGATTACGTCAGCGCGTGAGCGCGCGCGTGCGCATACACATACACATTATTATTATTATTATTATTATTATTATTATTATTATTATTATTATTATTATTATTATTATTATTATTATTATTATGTTGATGACTCTTACTCGAAGGAAATCGATCTGAGTCGAAAACGATCCCTGGCGGGATCGTTTATTCGACTTCGCTTTCCGCCGCGGTTGCTTCTTCGCATCCGGTTCAGACTCCGACTTTGATTGCCAGCCTGCCTCCGACTCCGAACTTATCGTATCGTGCTAAAATTTGGAGGGTGGTTAGATGATGAGGTAACCTCAGTGTATACGAAGTTACGCGTTTGTGCGTCAGCCCGAAGGGCTGAGGCCTTACCCCCTCCTTCTCGGAGTTGCAAAGCCCGCTACGCCTTCGGGGTGATCCCCCGCAGGATTCACACCTTTCGGGCGTATCCTCGGGTTTCCTGAAGTTGCAATGTGTTGTTTTAGATACTAATAATGAAAACTGTTTATTCGTAAGTTAGGTACGTTATGTTAAATATTACTATGACAATGTGGAAATAACACTGATTTGTTAGAGAAATGATGAGTTTTTGTAAGATATTACTGTGTTAACTGACGATGATGTGTTAGAAACGTGAGCCTAGGTTAAGTTTTTGTTGAATAATGTTAGGTTTGCCCTAGACTTTTGCTAATGTCTACGTTTATTTATAGGTCGTCAATGGATGTTATACTGAAACGAGGACACTTTGATGAAGATAGTGTCAATTCATAGTTCAAGATGGTGGCATCTTTGATAGATTGGTCACTTTGTTAAGGGATTTTGTTAGATAATACGGCTTTACCTGTTGCTAATATGCTCGAAAAGTGGGAACATATCGAGTATTGTATGATCTGTTAGCTACTTTACCTTTGATAAGGAAATTTTCAGGATGTTAGCTGATTATTCATACGCGAGGTATGTTAGGTTTGCATTTGTACATTATATTCCTAGTCGCGGTTATGATTTGTTAGCTTTATTGATGCTAAAACTTTGTTGGTTAAGCATATATTCGTAGGTTAGTATATAAAGAACTTATTTTTATGTTATGTTTGTCCAAAATGATACTTGAAATATGACTTGAATCAATAGTTCAATAGATCACAGGCGGGTGGGACGGGTAGGGGACTGCAGGGATGGGTGGTTTGATTTACTGATTTACTGATTTACTGTTTTAAAATCAGTAAATTATTACGCTTTACTGTGATATTTTACTCAAAGAACTTATTTTTATGTTATGTTAGGATAAAATTTTGTTATTTTTTGTTATGTTTGGTTAAAACTTTATGTTTGCAATTATTCGTTGGGGATTATGATATTTAGACGAGGTTATGATGAATTTTTTGTTAAATGTTACGAAGTTGATGTAAAACATTTGTTACGTCAGCATTATATTCTTTGTCAGTATGATGATTAGACAGGTTTATGCTAAACTTTTGTTAAATATTACGATGTTAATGTAAAATTAACATTGATATGTTAGAGATATGCATGAAAAAGTGTGAATAGGTTACGTTTGTACGATGTGTTAGGTACTGTTGTTAAGGGCGGAAGTTTGTTAATGTTAGTGGTTTATTCGTACGTATGGTGTGTTGGGTTTGTCGTTGTACATTATATTCTTAGTTCAGGTTATGTTATGTTGGGTTTATTAATGTAAAACGTTGTTACGTTAGCTTATACTGATGGTTAGTATATAAATATCTTATTTTTAAAGCTGCGTTTGAATAAACTTTTGCTATGTTTACAAAGCTATTCGTTGGTCTGTATAATAATTACCCAAGGTTAAAATAAATTATTGTTAAATATTACTGCGTCAATGTAAAATTAACGTTAATATGCTAGAGATATGTTTGGAAAAGTATGAATAGGTTACGTTTGTTGGTGCTAGTTACTTTTTCTTACAGGTGTTATGTGGGACCTCTTGTTACACAGTTTATTCATGCTTAAGTTGTGATAGGTCTGTCGTTGTACATTATTTTCTTAGTCCATGATATTGTTAGTTTTTAATAATGTGAAACCTTGTTATGTTAGTACATATATTCGTTGGTTAGTATATAAAGAACTCATTTTGTGCTATGTTATTGTTGTTGTTGTTGTTGTTGTTGTCTAACGAGAATATATACCCTTTTGAACTGATATGGCTCGTTCGTACGTCGTATTCTTGTTTACTTTCTTCTGATGGGTTTAAAGAAAGAATCTCATTACATTTAAGGGTTGTTTATACACTATTTTCTTCAGTAGGATAGTTTTCGTAGTGGTGATACGATGACATCTCCCCGCATCTCTACGCTTGTTGTTGATATCTTCACGAGGAGTTTCGTTATTCCCAACGATGTGTCATTTATATTTAATTGTAAACCGAATGGCGACTGCTACATTGCTCATATTCCTGTCAGAGGGTCAAATATAATAAGTATTGCATCACTTTATGCAAATGGTTATAGCATAAAATCATTTTCATGTTTAGAGTTGTTATTTTCTGAAAGGGGGAAGGAGTCTAAAAAGAGATAATGTTATTTGGGATAAGGTTATGATAAATTTTTGTTAAATATTACTATGATAATGTAAAAAACTTTGTTACGTTTGCATATATTCGTTGGTCTGTGTGATAATCGGTCAAGGTTATGATACATTTTTTGATAAATGTTACTGTGTCAATGTAAGATTAACGTTAATATGTTAGAGATATGTTTGGAAAAAGAATGCAAACAGGTTACGTTTTGTATATAAAGTTAGTTACTTTACTGGTGTTAAGTGTGGAACTTTGTTAATGTTAACAGTTTATTAGGGCGTAAGATGTGTTAGGTTTGTCGTTGTACATTATTTTCCTAGTTCATATGATGCTATGTTAGCTTTATTAATGTGAAAACATTGTTATGTTAGCATATATTCACTGATTAGTATATAAAGAACTTTGTTAATGTTAATAGTTTATTCGTGTGTAAGTTGTGTTAGGTTTGTCTTTGTACATTATTTTCTTAGTTCATGTTACGCTATGTTAGTTTTATTGATGTGGAAACTTTATTACGTTAGAGTATATTCGTTGATCAGTATAATTAACCAATGTTGTGATAAATTTTAGTTAAATGTTACTGTGTCAGTGTAAGATTAACGTTACGATGTTGAGATATGCTTGGAAAAGTAAGATTAGTTACTGCTTTGCATGCCTATGTTAGCTGCTTTACAGGCATAAGTGTGGAACTTTGTTAATGTTAACAGTTTATTTGTGTGTGTTGTGTTAGGTTTGTCTTTTTGCATTATTTTTAGTTCATGTTACGATATGTTGTTTTATTGATGTGGAAACTTTATTATGTTAGAGTATATTCGTTGATCAGTATAATTAACCAATGTTGTGAGAAATTTTAGTTAAATGTTACTGTGTTAGTGTAAGATTAATGTTAATATGTTAGAGATATTGAAAAAGCAAGATTAGGTTACGTTTTGGCATGTACCATGTTAGTTTTTACTGGTGTTATGTGGAACTTGTTAATGGTAACAGTTTGTTCAAGTTGTGTGATAGTTTGTCTTTGGTACATTATTTTCTTAGTTCATGCAACGATATGTTAGCTTTATTGATGTGGAAACTTTATTACGTTAGCATACTTTCGCTGCTCTGTCAGTGTGATAATTAACCAATGTTGTGATAAATTTTAGTTAAATATTACCATGTTTGTGTAAATTAACATCGTTATGTTAGAGATATGTTTGACAAAGTAAGAATAGGTTACGTATTTGCATGCTATGTTAGTTACTTTACTGTTGTTAAGCCTCGAAACTTTGTTAATGTTAACAGTTTATTCGTGTTTAAGATGTGATTTGTTGTTGTACATTATTTTCTTAGTTCAGTTGATGCTATGTTAGCTTTATTAATGAGAAAACTGTCACGTTAGAGTATACCTGCTTTTGGTCTGTATGATAATTGCCCGGTTATGGTAAATGTTTGTTAAATATTACAGTCTTAATGTAAAATAACAGCGATAGTTATGCACGAAAAACGCGGTGCTAAGCCACGATAATGCGAACGGTTATTCCGAGCCGAACGAAGCACATC
>JABUQX010031314.1:0-30095 GCA_015478945.1 Trachelipus rathkii | reverse complement strand
GTCATTCCAACGTCCGGGTGACAAGAGCCTCACTTTACCAAATTCAAAGTAGTAGCTACCGTGTTCATAGGAAAGCGGAACAAAGTTCTGTGGTAGAAACTTAAAGTTTCAAACGTATGCCAAAATCTTAGTTTCAAACATCGTTACTTTAGTAAAGTTCATCTAGAGAAGCGACTAGCCACTCCGGTGCTAGTGTCATCCGTGTCCAACTTTTTTCAACACAGCTACCTGGTTATCCTGAACTGGTGCTGTTACTCATACCCAGCACGGAAAGCTATGACTCAGCCCACTCACGCCTACGCATTGCAATGCGCCTATTAGAGTCAGGAAATGCCTTACGGTATTCTCTACGTCCTTTATCTAACACAATGTGAACACTCATGAGGCAGCAGCTTAGCTAACTAAATAATCCGTCTGCGCTATGGAAGCTTCCTTACCAAGTTCTTTCATGTGACCTGCTTTGAAAGAATCGAGTAATATCGAAAAATGGCGGACATATATAGTCGTATCTGAGTCCAGCCACAACACTGATGTGCCGGGAATGGAGAAAAAATACTTATATCCACTCTAACGAGAACAGACAGAGCCCCGTCTTATCATACGCTAGGCCATGATGGAGTAATTCCATACTATAGCTCTTAACAGACAAGATTGAATGCAATGTCATGTTAGAAGTTATCGTTCAGAAGATACCACAAAAGCAAAGGCCGTATGATGATGGTATCTTTCCTGCACTAGGCCTATACTCTTTCAACAGTAATAATATTTGCGCATAAATATAGCACGTGGAACATTAGGATCGATGGCGTGTCTTTACGATAGGTGTCGACAGCTCTTTGATTCACGATGTATAATTACCTGAATTGTCGTGAATGTGCAAACATGAAATTTCATGAATCATTCTGTTTTAAACAAGCATCAGGATAAATATACATGGCAAAGAAAATAGATTTGTACACTCTGTTCTTGGAGCAATAACGGTGACGCTTGTTAGTTCAAACACGGATTGCAAACAATAAAGCTTATGCAACCAAACCACACGCGTGTCTAACGACATGTATCGTCACGAGCCTACATGAAGACGACTTCATATATGCTTATATGAAAAAGGAGATAATTACACAACGCAAAGAAAAGATTAATACGCTTGATCCGGGTAGTTCATAATCGATGTTTACTTGATATGGAAACCAGGAAGATAAGGCTTATAGATCTAAAGGAAAAGAAAGAATAATGAAAGAAACTTATCTCATTACTGATAGGCCATTGATATGCGAGAATATGACCAGATAAGAAGGTGGCAGGTCATGCTCACATTGTGTCCAAGAACAAGAAACATTTAAATTAGAGACCGAAAAAACGGCCTGTAAATCATTTATAGACTTCCTGATGGGAGGTTTTCAGAGGAAAAATTTCCAGAGTCAAATAGTTGTTGGCTGACATTTAATGGCGGAAATTTGGATCATCAGTTGTATATGCTTCACACTGACACACCCCAAGTCAGAATCTGATCGCAAAGTCCATAAAAAAGAGGTAATAAAAATAATTCAATGGGTATCAAATGGAAATATAGTCTTCAGGGATACATTGCTTTTCACACATGTGCATTGAAAAGGCTGTGCTAAATGTTTGGTGCAGTGAAAAAGACCATTCCAAGGCATTCTTTCCCTATACATGTTTTAAATTTGAAGTACATTGATTAATAAAGACCTATTCCTGATAAGAAATTCTTCGAAGTAGATAAAATGTCAACAGATGAAAGACAAGAATTTGAAGAGTATTATAATTAAGTTTATAGTAAAGAATACAATATTTCTGAAGAATGTGAAAGTATTGTGTACAAGATTTTAATATACTAAGAGAAATGTTTTGAGAAGTTTAGGGGCAGCTTCATTAAAGAAATTTGATATAGAATGTCTAGATAACAACACAACAATTGCATCTTTATGCTTTACACTATAAAAATGTGTTTATGCCCGAGAAAAAATTACTATTCTAGGACGAGAGAACCCTAAACCCTTTCACCTACGAAGCAATTCGCTGGCTCTTGTATCAGAAAAAATTGAAACAATTCTGACATAAAGGGCACGCTCGCAACGGCTGTGAGAGAAAAGGGTTCAAATTAAGAACAAAATGCTTTACCCTGAGGGGTTGGTTATGTAAAAGGAGTGAAAACTGCTTTCCTATCCCATGGTTGTGCATGACATGGACATAAAGACTGCAATAAAGGGAAAAGGGATGTTGCATGGCGTATCGGCTGTTGATCGTTACAAGATGACCATGAAAAAGAAGATCCAGAATAAAGAAGCCGGGTTTAATGTGGTAGTGTGTAGGGAATGATGAGAAAATGCAAAAGAAGGAAATTCATTCCAAATCCTGATCATCCGGATGACAAACATGAGCGATTAACGCTATATTCAAGTCTTAGCATGATGTTGTTAACAACAGACTCTAATAGACCAATTCATTGTTTTGCGAGGCGCGTTACTGAACCATTTTCGTACATACTACCCTCAACTAAAGGACAGAAGATCATGTATTTAGACTATACATCCCTTTATCCTTATGTTCAGAAGCGAATGAAATACCCTTGTGGTCCCCCAGAAAAACTAATAGGTGATAAGGTACCAGATGTTGGTACCAGACATTGACTCAATGACAAATATTTCGGCACAGCTTACATAAGATTCTTCCTCTTCAAGACTTATACATCCCTGTTCTCGCTGAACGAACCACAAATAAAAATTAATATTCCACTCTGTGTAAAATGTGTTAAAGATAAATAGCTCAAAATGCAATCATTGATGGAGAATGACGAGCCATTGAAGGTGTAATCCAACACCTTGAAAATTCATTACATTAGAGAATGGGGTACGGGAAATAATTAAAAATTATTTGCAAATAAAAACTTTAAAGAGAAGGAGTTTATATTTGAAGGATATGTAACCCACTTCTTAAAATAAAACAGAGGGCTCCGAGGCCACCAAATTAATATTCACGACAAGGACGATCTTGATTCAGAAAAGACTTAAAGAGTTTATGAACGTCTTTTTCAAAGAAAAGAACGGTGTCGAATTGATATTAACATATCAAGAATAATACCTGGGGGGATGCGGATTCACTTTGCAAATATTGGTCCATTCTCTTTGGGGAAAATTTGCTACGACATCACCTAACAAAGAGAAGATGTAGTATTACTAGTGCATAAACAAGTATGCGGAATAATAAACCAAACAGATCTTGAAAGTCCTAGGTCTTTTCCAATAGGTAGTAAAATTGTTGTGACAGTTGTAAAAAATGGGCTAGCCGAACGATCGGTCAACTGCTACAAATATTCCTATTGCTTCATTTACAACTGCATATGCACGTATAAATTATATGAGTTATAACAAAGTCAAACAAAGGCATATTGTTCTTCGATCAGACTCTTGATATTTTGTCGCTGAGAAAACGATGGAAGTTCCTGAAACAGGAAAACTTTTTAGGTGAACTAACAGATGAATTAACAGAATATGTCTGGGGCTTACGGGGATTCCTTTGTGTGTACTGGCGCAAAGTCTTTATCTGTTAGAATAAAGAACCGCTGATGGAATATACAAAGAATACATTTTTAAAGGCCACAGGCCTTACAATCAATAAAGATTCAAAAGATACTATTAATATTTAAGGCAACCCGGAACAATGGGTATATTGATGCCGTTTGCGCGGCAAGCCTCAACAAATGCATAATATTTTGCATTATCAAAAAACATTTGTGTTACGATATAAGCTATGCGCCCAACTTCCACTTAATTTAAATATCGATGCATCGGATGATGCCCATCACGGCTGGACCTACCTCATAAAAAAGGCAGCTCGAATAGTCGATCCACAAAATTCTAGATTGCTAAATTACAGCGGGAGTACAGAGAGGGTTATTGCTATGATGTATTCCTCTACAACTTTTTCAGCCCGGAAAATAATTCGAGGTGTTAGTATTGTTAATCCGGACAAGATGATGCAAACATAACAGCTGGATAAGCGGATTTCTCCTATTCACAATTCTTTCGAACAGCTGATTTTCCTATGCGGTTTAAGGGCAGCGTTAATCTCCATTTATATTATATGCATCCATTTATGTTTATAGGATAATGTGTGATGTTTTTTTTGAATGAAATATTCTGAATATTTAAATGAATTTAAGCATTTCATTTTTTTACCTCTATTTACTTACCACCGTTTGCGATTAATATAGAAATGTGGTTGTGTGTGTGCTGTGCGG
Source organism: Trachelipus rathkii (assembly GCA_015478945.1). Lineage (NCBI taxonomy): Eukaryota > Metazoa > Arthropoda > Malacostraca > Isopoda > Trachelipodidae > Trachelipus > Trachelipus rathkii. The sequence goes on along the minus strand of JABUQX010031314.1, from coordinate 25,834 downwards.
CTGTGGTGTGTGTGGTGTGTGTGTAGCATTTATCTTTAGTTCGTACAGATAGTTAGGTCAGGATTACGTGTATAATTTAACAGATATGTAGAATATTGCTTGTAGCACTTGAATATTAGAGAAATGCTTTGAAAAGTGTGAATAGGTTTCGCTTTGTATGCATGTTAGTTACTTACTGGTGCTATGCGAGGAACTTTGTTAATGTTAACAGTTATTCGTGTTTAAGGTGTATCAGGTTTGTCGTTGTAGATTTATATTCTTAGTTTCAGGTTATGCTATGTTAAGCTTTATTAATGTAAAAAATTTGTTACGCTCAGCATATATGCGTAGGTCTGTAGGTGTAATTAACAAGGTTATTGTTAAGTGTTTGTTAACTATTACAATGTTAATGTAAAATATACATTGAAATTTATAGGATATGCCTTGACAAAGTATGATAGGTTACGTCTTGTTGTTATGCTGTGTAGTTACTTTCACCTTGATAAGTATCAAACTTGATGGTAGCAGATAATATTCATACGTGAGGTGTGTTAGGTATGTCGGTGTTACATTTATTCTTAGTTCAGGTTATGTTTATGTTGCTTATTAATGTACAAAAAGATGTTGTTACGCTAGCTATATGCAGTAGGTCTGTATGAATAATTAGACAAGGTTATGATAACATTTTGTTAAAATATTACCCAATGTTAATGTAAATTATCATTGAAATGTTAGAGATGTGCTTGACAAAAGTGTTAATAGGTTACGATTGATGTTATTGTTAGTTACTTTACTGTGTTACAAGTGTGGAATTTGTTTGATGTTAGCTGTTTATTTCGTGCCTTAAGGTCATCGCTAGGTTCGTGTTGTAATTATTCTTTGTTCCAGGTGGATGTATATGGTTAGGGCTTATTATGGGAAAACTTTGCTACGTTAGCATATATTCGGTGATCCGTGTATAAAGAACTTTATTTTTATGATTCATGTTATCCCATCAAATAGATTCTCGAATTACTTGAATCACATAGATCATAGCTCAATGTCATGGAAGGTAGGAGGGTGGGGTGGTGGTTTGATTAACTGATTTACTAACTTTACTTGCTTTAAGGTATGTAAAAACGCAAAAATTTTTTAAGGTTTAAACAAAATGAAATAAATTTTAGTTAAAACAATAATGTTTAAAGCACGAAAAGCAAAATAAAATAACGTTTTTAAAATATATGATTATTTTAAATAAATAAAATCAAAAATTAAATTATAAAAAACTAAAATAAATAAAGCAGATTTAATAACTGAACAAAGAAATTTTATCGATAATAGAAACGTTAAAGAAAATACATAACAAACGAATGTTTATACTTAAACATGTGAAGAAAATGAAAATGTCTTCCATGACGTTTAGAAAATGTTAAACATCTGCTTGACATCATAGAAATGCAGTCATGTGATCATTAAGTTAGTACGATGATTGCCAGTCTCGTGTTTCAAGTAAAAGTGTTCTATAATTATTGGGTGTGCGTGTGTGGTGTGTGTGTGTGGTGTGGTATATGTGGTGTGTGTTCTGTGTGTGCTGGGTGTGTGTGATGTGTTGTGTGTGTGTGTGTGTGTAATAGAATGAATATAAAATAAATTACGAATCATAGTATGAATATTTACAAGAGTAACAATAATCAGTATTAAAAAGAGGAAACGATATTAATAAAAATACTGTTTAAAGATAAAAACATGATGTTAAGCTAAGGACAAAAGGGGACAAAGTAATAAAATCTTATTTACCCTTCTTATGTGGTCAAAAGTTATTGGAACAATAGTAATAAATACTCGACCCTTTCATGTGTCAAAAGATATTGTGTACAAAGAAATAAATCTCGTTGTCCTTCTCGTGTGTCAAAAGATATTGGGGAAAAGTAATAAATCTCGTTATACTCTATAAACACTAAATGGAACAAAGTAATAAATCTTACATTAACCCTTCTCATCATGTCAAAAGATCATTAAGATTAATTGAGTCATTCTCGAATTTCCATTGCACTTGACACCGTGATGCGTAGCAAATAACAGTTCTCTGATTGTTTACCCTGAGCGTAACCAATAGATCTACGTATAATGTTTAGGTGTCGTGAGGAGAGCAATTTACCTTTTACCAAGTTTTAGTTGTGGTCTGCAGCCAAAGTGATCGCATCGTTATTTGGTGTTGTGGATCTATGTGACATAATAATGAATATAATAATAATAATAATAATAAATATAAATGAATAATAATAATAATAATACTAAATAAAACTAATAATAATAAAATATTAACGATTGTGTATAGTAAAGATTGAGATTTCTATGCCGACTTTTGCTGGTAAGTTGAAACTTCTAATTTTAGTTCCTTGTTAATGGGATGCAGTATGGTTTGTTTAGTAGTTGAGTTAAATTTTTGTTCTACGTTTTCAATATTACGTTAATGCTAAATTAGACATTAATATCTTTTAGAGAGTCATGGTTGAAAAGTGTTGGTAATTGTTCATTTAAACTTGAACTTATAATTAACAACAACAACAACAACAAACAACAGCAACAACAACAAACCAAACAACACAACAACAACAACAACAACAACAACAACAACAAACAACAAACGTAAACATTTTCGCAAACAACAACATTCATAACCTTAAATAGCTCAACTCAATATCTGCAACAACAAAAACAACGTCAACAACTCAACCAAATGCAACAACCAACGCGACATTTCAACAACAATAGCTATAGCAAAGAATTTATTTTAGTTGACGTTTAACCAAAACAGGACTTGAATCAATAGATTCAATGATCAATAGATCATAGATCAATAGATCAATGGCATCATGGAAAGGTAGGAGGAATAGAGTGGCAGTTGATTTGATTAGCTGATTTACGCTTTACTGATTTACTTGATTTACTGATTTACTGCTTTAAGGTATGTCAAAATGCAAATTTTTTTAAGTATTGTAAACATAAAAAGAAAAATTTTTTTAGTAAAAAACAAAGTTTAAAAGAAATAAAACAAATAAATAATTCTTTATAGTAAAAATAAAACTCAAAATAAATAATTTTTCTATAGTAACAATACTAATTTTTTAAAGAGAACCCGAAAGCAAAAATAATTAAAAGTTTTTGTTGTATGTCTATACCAAAATATGACCCTTGACATCAATAGATCAATAGATCCATAGCATCATAGATCAATAGAATCTCACAGACATGTAGAGGATAGAGTGTGTGTGGTTTGCATTTACTGATTTTACCTGATTTACTGATTCCGATACTGATTTTCTATTAAAGGTAGTAAAAAATTGCAATTTTTTACGTTATAAACATGAGAAGCAATAAATTTTGTAGTTAAAACAAAGTTTATTAAAGAAATAAAACAAAATAAATAAATTTTTATAGTACAAAAACAACAAATGAATGATTTATTATACATAAAAACAAAATGTTTATAAGAAATAAAACAAGACTTGTAAAACCTAATAATTTAGTAAAAATATGACCTGAATCCATAGATCAATAGATCACAGAGAGTCAAATAGATCAATAGATCAATAAGATCACGAAATGGGTAGCTGTAAGGGTAGGGGCGGAGTGGTTTGATTTACTGATTTACTGCTTATGTTATATTGATTTACTGACTTTACTGATTTACTGTATTTGTAAAATGCAAATTTTTTTAAATTATAAAACAGAAAAGAATACATTTTTTAGCAAACTGCAAAATACTTTTGTGACTAAGATTGAATCAGCGTGACTTAGAATCTTAAAATTGAAACAAAAATTTAAAATCATTTGGAATAATCGTACAATAAAATTATAAAATAAAATACAAAGCAATAATTTTTAAACTTGACGATTATTAAAGAAAACGAGATTTTGAAATAGAAATATCAGTCGAGGCTAAAGGAATGTTTACTAACTCAGCACCGCACCGGTCAGCACCGGTGCTGTACCAGAACCTGTCTCCTCCTCCTCCAATTTTCTCTTGATGAACTCCGTTGCATTAAATTACTTTTATTTCAGTCTGGGACCTTCCTCCCGGAGGGTTCCAAACACCTTTCTTCTTCCTCCTCCTTTCTTCCTCCTTCCTCCGTCTTCTCTTATGCACTCCGTTGCAAATTTCTACTTTTTATTTCAGATGGGGAACCCCCTCCGGGGGAATCCCAAAGCTCCAGCTCTAGCTCCAGCTCCAGCTCCGATTCCTTTCTCCATTCTTCTTCTATACATTATGCAAATTTCAACCTTCTATACTTTCCTATCCGGAAGGAACCAGCACCCCTTCTCCGAAGGGGTGCACTCACCCGGAACCGCCATTCCAGGCAAACGGAGGCGGCGGCAGCACAAACAAACAACCCTAAACTCCGGCCCCTTGGAGCAAAAAATATTTTATTATGGTTCCCCACATTACAAAAGGGTTCCCTACGAAAGGAAGGGTTTTAGCAGCTTTGAATAAATTGATCTCTGCTCTTGTATTAAAATATAGTTACAAAATTTATTCCGGTATGAAGCCAACGTTAGATTAAAGTTAAACATATATGTTTCTAAACATCAAACATTATATCTGAAGATAAAAAATAAATGTTTTCTTATTCATCCTCTTTGTACGTTTTTTTTTTTTTTTTTGAACTTCAAAGGGTTCCAAATGATACCCCATCAAGTATTTCAAAGTCGATTCAAACAACGTGGAACCCAAAGAGTTTGTAAACTTACAACCTTTTTTCCTAGTGTTCTTTAAATCAGCCACAAAAAATATTTATCACCCAAACGTGACACAATTAACTGCAGAACAAGAGTGGCGCGGGGTGTAATGCTCCTTATAGGACCTTAAGAAATGGTCAATCTTAAAATGAAAAATTTTTACGTAACAATTTTCAATTGTCACTTTTGAGGGATGAAGTTGTGTTAACGTTCTTGTAACGTGCTATTCTCTTACTGAAGAAATACTAGCATCAAAAAGTAATTCAATAATTATAGTATATTAACTAATGTAGATTAATACTTCTTTAGTGATCTTTGCTTCACGCTAATGTTAGTTAACTATACTTAATATAATATACTATATAATATATTACTAATATATATATATTATATATAATTATATATTATATAATCTATTAGATTATATATATATATATTATAATATATATATACTATAATTATATATATTACATATATATTATAATATATAATATATAATATATATATATATATATATAATATTATATATATATACTTATATATATATATATATATTTATATATACTGAAATTTTGTATCATTATATATTAATAATAATATAACTTATTCCTATACTACTTAATTTCACATTGCCGGTTTGATCTAAGAATTGAATGTTGTTGTTTTGGCTTGTTAGATTATTATGATTTTTTATTATCATATATTATATATTATTTTATTTTCATATTTATTATTTATTTAATCTTAATATTATAATCTTATTATATTTTTACTTAATATTATTATTTTATCAGTTTCTTACTATTAACTAATTATCCGACAATAATTCATAATTTTTTATAAAAATGAAGGTTTACGATAACTTGTATTTGCCTTCGAATTTCAATCCCTGCTCATGCACCAACTTCAGAACATAAATTCATACTACACTAATATAATATACTATATCATAATATATATATAATATCATATATATATATAGATATAATACTAATATATATTATAATATATATTATATATTATATAATATATATATCATATATATAATATATCATTAATATATATTATATATATAAATTAAATTAAAATTAATCTCTCTACCCCCAGTAAGGACTCTTCGTCCTTCAGTGGGACCCTTCGAGATAGTTCCTTGGGGAACACGGCGCTATACGGTCTAAGTTCCGCGCTGCCAGGCCTACTCCGGACCCGCATTAATTCCAATGAGCAAGCACACCACAAACTTATCATAACGTTCTGGGGACGACACGCTTAGATTAATAAGAATAGCTCAATTTCTCTCGCCTCCAACCCAGTTCTACCTGGCCCCCTCGCTTGCTAAGCAAGTGCTCTACCACTGAGCTGAGGACGCTCTATATTATATATACACTATATATATATACTATATAATATATATATAATATATTATTATATATATATATATTATTTATTTATATTATATATTATAATATATGTATATATATATATATATATTATATTATAACATAATAAATTTAAAAGATTTACTTCAACTCAAATCTATTAAAGGTAAGACAAATAGTAATTTAAACCACTAAATAACAAGGAATTAAAATTTATTAAACAAAATTTGAAGTGTACGTTCGGACTTTAACTCAGCTCCTCTTTATATTAACACTATAACTTGATAAATAATTGGAAGAATAAAAAAAAAGTTCTAAAATTATAACAAGTAAAGAACAAAGGCCGACAAAAATTGAGTTCACCTTCTTCACTATGTTAAGAATTTAGTTTTAGAACTGAACAATTGAAATAATTTAATACTTAACAATAATTAAATAAAAATAAAATAAAAAGTAAAATATTACAAGTAAAAGAACAAAGGGCCGACAAAATGATTCACTTTCTTTTAGCTGATGGTAATGAATTTACGTTTTTTCTGATAGTAGTCTTCTTCGTCAATTTGATCAAAATTAAAAAATCCCATCATTAATTGATCAGACTTACACTTAGTGAGAAATGAAAAAGTTCCGTATTATTTAATTTTATCTGTAGATTTAAATAAAAAAGTGCACCTTCCAATGACTTATATGATCATTTGAGAAAATGCCTAAAAGGCATTACTCTCGTTTCCCTTCTTAACTTACCTTTATGCTAATTCCTCATCTAACTGAGGTCTTTTAAATTCACCCAAAATTAAGATTCTCACCATAGGAACAAGGCAATATTATCTCAGCAGCTGCCCAACTTGTTAATGTAATATTTTATTTACATGTCGAATTTGAAAAGACCGTAAAAAATTTTAATATCAATAAAATGATTTAAGCATAAACTTGAGTCATGGAAGATTTTAGACATGTATTACCATAGTATCCACTCTTTTCACATATTGAATATTTTTACAATTAATAATTTAACCCAACTATCAAACTATGCATTAAGAGGTGAGTATGCATTCATGTTATGTGAATTTAAAATAAAATAAAGAAGCATTTTAAATAGAGGTTTATGTTAACCTACAATACTAGTCATTGCTTCACTTTTTTCCTCTCATCCCTCATCTAACATTAAAAAAATATTATTTTTAGATAGTTTTAAAGGATCTAGTTCCATTACTTGATATAATTGCAATAAATAAAATTAGGATTTAATTCTTTCGAACTTTTCATTTAAATATCCCCATTTTTAAATTTATCGAAAATAAACATGCCTACTTTAGTTGTTTGGGTATGAGGAACACTCCTTAGGATATCTAAAAGTAGAATTACGTGTACTGATTATATTAATACTATTACCTATGTTTATGTTATAAAATTGTTTGTGCTTTGATACTCTTTCACAAATTTTATTAAAATAATACTTCTAAATTGGAAGTGGCTGGTGGAGTTATAAGATCCTTGTTTCTCATTGTAGAACTCTTATTTTGGTGAAACTTTAAGACTTTGAAAGTTAGATTGGATCAACATAAAGGTGAAGTTAGAGAGGAACGAGGAGTAGCTTTTTAGGCATTTATTCAAATTGATCATATCGTCGATTAGGAAGGTGAACTTTTATTATTTAAATCTAAAAAAATCTAATTCAATTACTGGAATCTTTTTTCATATCTAATATGTAATTTCAATATATCTGAGGGATTTTTAATTTTGATCAAGTACAAATATCCATCTGCAAAAAACTAAATTCTTAAATCATCTTAAAAGAAATGAATTCAATTTTTGGCCTGTTTATATTGTATATATTTTACTTTTTATTTTTTTTATTAATTCAGAAGAGTTGAATTCATTTTTCATACAGTCGCTGAGGAGAGAATAAATAAAGTCTACGAATACGTTAAAACTTCTAATTTGTAAATTATTTTTAGATTCATATGTATTCTTTATAATTATTTATCAAATTAACTTTGTTCTTCTATTTATATATTATGTTTTAATATAAAATTAATTAATATATAACAGATAAATATATATATATAATATATACTTATATATATTATTATATATATAAATATATTATTATATTATAATTATATATATATCATATATTTATATATATCAAACCATGCGAATATAATCTTCATACTGACTAAACTAACGTCGAAGCCTCCATTAACACTAGACCGAAATCACTCAAAGTAGTCTTTATTTAAATCCAATTATGCTTTATCATTCATTATAAAACTGACGAAATAATTTTACTACTCTCCCGTAATTAATTCAGATGTACTCCATTGTCTATTTATAAATAGACTAATTTTCGAATATACAAAAAAAATAGATTAAAAGAATAAATATTTTATTTTATTCGTTTAAAAATATTTAATTTCTTGATTATAAATTGACTTAATTCCATATTGACAATAAAATTTTATATAATTTCAATTCTTTTTATAAATATTATAGCTGCTTCAAAATAATAAATCTGGCCTCAATTCAAGCAGAACATTTCTCTTGGGGAAAAATTCTTGATATAGTCCTATTTAAATTTCAGCCATTTTTCTCCTTCTCGACTATCTAGATCTTCCTTTTTCAATCCTTTTCCTTTTTCCCTTCTGATTAAATACGTCCAACCCACGACGCAGCATTATATATACTTATATTATAATATATATAATATTAGTATATATATTTGAAAGATGTTTTCTATTATATAAATTTATATATGATAAAATTTATAGTAAAGGAAATTTTATTTTGAACAAAAATAGTGCAAAATATATATATATATTAGATACTATATATATATATATATATATATATATAACTATCTTAAATATATAATTAATATATAATTAATATATATATATTATTATATATCTAATATATATATTATATAATAATTATTATATATATATAATATTAATATATATATATAATAATATATTATATGATATAATATACTATATATATGTAAATATTAGATTATAATTCAATATTATTTATATATATATATTATATATTATTTTATATATATATATTATATTATAACAAATATTTTCGTTACATATTATAATTATTATATATATATTAATATATATATGATAATTAATATATAATATAATATATATATATTTTATATATTATACTATGTATGGTATTATAATGGCAGTTATTCATTATCATGTTATGTGCAAGAAACGAAACTAAAACATGAAGTATTATTACAATGACTTTAAAGAGTCGAATTAAAATTTATAACGTTGATAAAAATACTATATTCTATATATATATAATTAAAGGACTTATGTTAGATTGTTTCTGAGAAAGACGAATATTTATTATGGGAATCGAAAAATGGTTATATAAAGAGGGAGGGAGAGAGGGAGGAAGAGTAAAGAAGGAGGTAATAAAGATGAGAGAAGGGAATGGAGAGTTAGAGGATGAAGAGGAGAGAGAGAGAGAGAGAGAGATGAGAGAGAGAGAGAGAGAGAAGAGAAAGAGAGGAAGAGAAGTAGAGAAGAGAGAGAAGAGAGAAGAGAAGAGAGGAGAGAGGAGAGTAGAGAAGAGGAGAGAAAAAAGTTGAGAGAGAATGAGAAAAGGAGAGATAGAGAAAGAGAAAGAGAAAGGAAAAGAGAGAGAGAGGAAAGAGAAAGAAAGAGAGACAGACGAGAAGAAGAGAGATAGAGAGAGAGGAAGAGATAGGAAGAAGAGAAGAGAGAGAGAGAGACAAGAGAGAGAGAGAGAGAAGAGAAGAAGAGAGAAGAGGAGGAGAAAGAGAGTTCTTCTTCTGACCGCAGTATTTTTTAATGCTTTATTGATCTCGCTGGGTCGAGTTAAAGAAGACAATTTTATGGTTCTTTTTTAAACTATTATTTCATAAAATTGAATCTTACCTTACTTAGAATGTGAGCGCAATATTTGAAAATTATCAATGTGAAAGTTTTATATTTGCTATTCATTTGGAAGTATGTGTGATACAACATTTGTTCATGAGTCAACATTGTTTATATATTGATAATTAAAAAGAGATATTTTAATTAAAAAACATCAAGAACCTTAACACTTTGATTTGTAATGTTTTATAACGATTTTACTAGTAATTATTTGTTTAACTAAATGACGATATAGGCAATTGAAAGCAATAAAGCTAAGCCTTACATATAAAAACAGTTAAATTAATAAATTATAAACTCTAACTCTAAATATCTTTCGATTGTTATGGTGAAAATAGATATTATAATAAAACTTACGAGATTAATTTTTCAAACAAGTATAATCAAATAAAGTGCAAAGTATTCACATTGAGGTTTGAAAGAGTTAATCAATTTGTTAAAATAACTGCAAGTATGTTAGCACGAGCTTACCAGTAAAGATACAATGTCAGAAATAGCATAAGCGCTTTAAATCTCGGTTATTAAAAATGGACGCGGAAAGGGATTAAACTATCATCGGTGAAGAAAAGATCACATGAACCACCTGAGAAAGAAGAGCAACTCCGCGTGCATTATACAATAAAAAAAGGAGATGAACCAACAAAATTCAAGACTGGAAAAGTTGAAAAAAGGTTCAATAGCAAAAGGGAATACAGTCGGAAACAATCCCAAACGATATCTTTCAAGAGCAAATTAAAGAAGAAGCCGATAATACCTCAGATCTATCATTCACTATTCAATGACGACGAAATAACTCCCATATAAAGAAAACCTTAGTGTGTTGGTAAGAAGAATATGAAAGACTCAGAACACCCACTCTTAAACCTCTGTCTGTACTGTCTGTACTTCTGGTCTGTATGTTCTGTCTCGTCTGTCTGTTCTGTTCTGTCTGTCTGTCTGTTGTCGTCTGATCTGTCTGTCGTCTATGTCTTGTCTTGATAGCTGGTCTGTCTGATCTGTATGTCGTCTGGTCTGGTCTGTTTCTGTCTATGTTTGCGTCTGTCTTGTCTGTCTGTCTGTCGTCTGTCTGTCCCTCTCTCTCTCTCTCTCTCTCCTTCTTCTCTCTCTCCTCTCTCTTTCTCTCATCTCTTCTCTCCTTCTCTCCTCTCTCTCTCTCCTCTCTCAAAACATTCCAACAAAATCTTCAGCAGATTCAAAGATTACCATACTCGTTCTCTCTTTGACTCATGCCTTCTATTTGGCTTAAAATAAAGACAAGAGTAATACCCACTTGCTGTAGATGTTTGATTGATGAAGTTGAATAATAAAGGATAATTAAAGTTAAAAAATTTATACAAAGAAGAAACCTGATTCAAAAAGATTAATCTATACAATCTTGTAAACATTTTTTACATCAACAGGAAACGAAATCAGAAAAAATGGCTACTAGTATGTTCAGAAATCATAACGAGATAAGAAAAAAAGGTTTGCAAAGCGAATATTCTTACTAAAACTCAATCGATGTAGCTATAGCGGTATGGGTATTGTGACTTGAATGGAAAGTTTCATTCTATCGTGAATCGAAACTGTTCCGATTGAGACTATTTTATATATCAGTTAACAGAAGAAGAAAGAACGGATATGTCATTTTCAACAAGCAGGATTACTTCATGTCTAAGAGCATTTGAGAGGAATTAATCTATGTTTTTGTGAGTTAGATATCAAAGAGTATTCAACAAGTCACAACACCTTCACGCCACTGTAGGATTTCCGAAACATGAGATAAAATAGCAATTTTAATTTCTCTCATCGACTCTAAGACGCTGTTCAACAGTGTTGCTGCACCACGTAGTCACGACAGAAATGTGTTCGAAAATATCAGAATCTGGCAAATCCTTGAAAGCAGTAGAGGACAATTTTCAAGTTACTTTAAGAGACTTAATTGTTTTAGAAAATAAGGTGACTTGATTATAAATTTTAATGGGAAATCATATAATATTTATAGAAGGGATGTTTAGAGCTGTTGTATAGCACTATTTTTTAATTTAATTTACTTATTACCGCTTTTCCTAACGAATATTAAAAAAATACAGAGAAATGAACTATATAGATATATATTATATATATATATATAATAAATTATATATATATATATATATATTAATATAAATATATATATATTAATAATATATATATATATATGTATATAATCAATTGGACCCCGCTCATTTAGGGTAGTCCGCAGCACTCCCACCTCTAGAAACGTAGTCGCTAGCGCTCCTCCGACTTATTCAGACATCAAACCTCCTATGCAGTCCGCAGTCCACTTCCTCTAATAATTGGACTTCAAAAAGATTTTAATATTATATACTAAAATATATTCTTACCAAAAATTTATTTATAATATATATGAATATTAATGAATATTTTACCAAATTCAAGATTTCACTCTCCTCATGATCGTCTCAAGAACAAGAATCCATATTAAACATTCAAAAATTAGGTGTCAAGAATTAAAAGCAGTTAGAGGCTGGATCTCTTTCCTCAAAATCCCCACATATATAAATATGTACCTCTACAGCCGCCAGAACATAGGAAGGGTTTATATTTAATGAACAAGTCAACAAATTCTGCCTATGCTGAAAGAAAGATGTCCTTGTGAGAGGAGTGCTGGTGTAGTTCACTCCAGCAGTCCATTGCTATTTACATGTCCTCACTAAATCATTCCGTTCCTTTTAAATATTTTGACAACCTTTCCCCCTAGAGAATCCATAAAGCCTAAGACTCCGCAAATCGATCTAAATTACAGTATCAGCTCAGTAGCTATATATATATATATATATATATATAATATATATATATCATAAATTATATATATATATATATATATATTATATTAATATATATATATATATAATATATACATATATAATATAATTATATATATACATATATATTTATATTATATATATTATTATATATAAATATATAATCATATATATATAATATAATATAATATATAATATTATTTATAATATATATATAAATATGATATATATTATATATAAATTATATATCTATATATTATAGAATTATATGATATATATAATATATATATATATTATATATTATATTATATATATTAATAGATATATATATATATATGTATACTAAAATATATAGAATACTTATATATACTATATATATAATATATATATATATAATATATTATATAATAATATATATTTATACTACTATATATATATATATTTATATATTATATATATATATATATATATATATATATATAATATATTATATTATATATATATATATATAATATATATTATATAATATATATATAATTATATATATATATAATTATATATATATATAGTATATTATAATATATAATAGTATTATATATATATATAATATTATAGTATATTTATATATATATATATTATATATATTATATATTAAGTATATATTTATATATTATATATATATATATATATATAATAAATATATAGATATTGATATTATATTATATATATATATATATTATATATAATATAATTATGTAATATATTATATATTATATTATATATATATATATATTATTATAATTATATATATATATATATTATATATCTAATTAAGTTTTTAGTTACCCAATAAAATAGTATATATTATTATATCTATATATATATTATATTATATATATATATATATAATCATATTATGTATTATAATATTATTATATAATATATATTATATATCTATATAATACTATATATAGTATATATAATATATATATATATTAATATATATAATATATATTACTATATATATATATATATTGGTTTACACAGAATGATTTAGATATTGCTAGTATTATAGTAATAATTATAATAATTAAAGTTATATGATTGAAGTAATAGCCATTCAGTCTATAAAAATCAATTTATGGTTACTTTATATATATTGACCATTAGGTTGAGATTATTTTTGGAGGTTTAATTATTAAAAAAAACAATTAAGGCTAGACTATAAAGTATAATTAGTATAAACTTAAAATAAAATTATATTCTTTAATTATTAAATATAAAATCTTAATAAGTAAACTATATTTACATTTTTTAAAAAGAGTGCGAACAAAAACGGAAACTTTTTTTTAATCGCACGAAGCAGTCCGCTAATTTCCGCGATCCGCACTCCGCTAGTCGCACCTTTCTGGTGTCCGTCGGAGCGAACTAGCGGACTAGCGGACTAAAGACGGAATCCACCTTATATTATATATATATATATTATATAATAATAATATATTAATAAATATATATAATATATATTTTATTTATATATATATATATATATATATATATATATGAATATAAAATTCGGTTTAAAAATTAAAGTACGGAACGTGACAAATATTTGTAACATCGCGTTGTAAAGAGCACACAATAATAACTTTATTAAATGAAAATAAATTAAACCGCAAATAACTATATCTTTTCAAATTTCCATATAATATATTATATAATTATAATATTATATATAATTATATTATATATATATATATATATATAATTTATATATATATATATAAATATATCATATATATATATATATATATTATAGATAATATATGTGTGGTGATTGTGTATCTAAAGTATCAAAGAGATGAATAGCTTATTCAACTAGGTTTCGCCTGTTTAACTGTTTTAAAGGCAACAACTTCTTATTCGTTTTTCAAAATGCATAAGTACAAAGGATATTTTTTCCGGGAGGGAGGGGTATTTTCTGAGGTGATCTGAATTTATTGCTTTTTATTCGCTTTCATTGCTTTAATTAAATTTTGATTAAATTTTGATTTTGCTATACGCGTTGTTCAAATACAACTAAGGTATAGTGGTATTGACTACTTCTGACAAATGACACTACCTACACATGCGGTATTATATAATAAAAAAATCTTTAATAATATATTATTATAAGACCCAGTAGGCTTCTTCATATTGAAATAAATTTAATCACATTTATGGTGTTTAACCAAGTTAGTTTTGGAACAGTTTTGCGCTTGTAGTCTCCTGTTTTTTAAATTGTATTTATTTGGATAGAATAACTTATTGTGGTAATTTATCAGATTTCAGTCTTTTGACATAGGGATAGAGCATTGGGAATCTTAAATTTATATTATTCATATGTATGCACATTTTATAACGATGTTCAGCAAGAATTGGTTATTTTTCTTAAACTATTTTGACGCCATTGAAGTCTGATTCATCTTTTTGCAATGTACGTAAATTTCTATCTGCATTATTTGTGTAAAAATTAAATGAATGTTAGATTTTAATTATAGAATTATTATTATCTTAATCTTCGAGACCTCTATCGGGTTAATAATCTTCGTTTTAACTTATTTACCAATTAAAGTATTCAGTTATAAAAAAAAAAAAAAGTTTTTGATATACAGGACATTATTTTTTGAATTAATTACGTTTTCTTCAAATTCAAAGAAAAAAAATAAATTTGTTTTAACATTTTCTCTAGTATATAAATTTTTCAAATTATTATTATATGTTGGGGTTGAAATTTGATTTTAAACAAAAGGACTTTCAAAAATTTATTTTAAATTCCAGAATGTCATTTTAAAACTTATATATATATATATAATATATATATATATATATATATTATAATATATATTATATATAATATTTATATTATATAATAATTATATAATATATATATTTAAATATATATATCAGTATTTAAATAAGTATTATTATATTATATAATATAATAATAATATATATATATAATATATTTATATTAATATATATATATTATATAATATTATAACTATATATATTATATATCTTTATATATTTAATATATATGTATATAAATATATAATATAATATATTAATATATATATATATATATTATATATATAATTAAAAGTATATATAAAATATATATATTAGATATATATGTACTGTATATACAGATATATATATATCATATAATATAATATATATTAAATACTAATATATATATATATTATATAATATATATATTATATATTATATTATTAATATATTATATAAAAATGTATTAATTTAATTTAAAATATTGATTTATATGATTGAATCCCCACTCAAACTATTATATACTTCCACTCCACATATAAATCTATTTATAATAATGGTTATATTATTATTATATAATCAACCTTTACTATAAATAGACTTTCATTTTTATTTGCCCCCTAGATTAGACAAACTTATGCAACAAAAAGGAGGTCAATAAACAGATCTAATTTTTTTTTTAATCTTCTTTTCTTTTTATATAAATTTGTTTTATCTATAGTGCACTCTTTTTAAAAATCCAAAATATTTAAAAAAGAAGAATATATTTACATCTTTTTTAAAAGAAAATTTTATCAACCACGTTTAAACATGGGGCCATAAATCCTTACACAAAATTTTGCATTACTCCCACCCCGCGTCCGACTCTCGTCTTTTTTAAAGAATAAAAAATGACTTTCAAAGGCCCAAGCAAGGAACAAAGGAATCGACTCATATTACCAAAGCAAATAGAAAAAAAAACACTCAACGACATGGGGAAACAATATTATTTCAGGAGGTAGGTTATTTTATTATTTATTATTATTATTATTATTATTATATTATATTATTATTATTATTATATTTATTATTATCTTTATTAGTTATTAATTATTATTATTATGAATTATTATATTTTTATTATTATTATTATTAGTATTATAATTATTTTATTATTTTATTTATATATTATATTTTATATTATTATTATTATTATTATTTTATATTATTATTTTATTATTGAGCATCTGACAATTTAATAGAGAGCAAATTACACATTTTCGATCTAGGATTATTCGCCACAATTTTAAAAGCCACGTCCAGATATGTTCAAATTCATTTATGGCATATGTTAGAACATACACCACATCTAATATAATATAGTATATATATATATATATAAATATATATATATTTATATTATATATATATATATATATATATTATTATTATATATATATAATCTTATGTATATATTATATATATAATATATATATATATATTATATATATATATATATAATATTATATATTATAATAATATATATTAAATATTATTATAATTATAGATATAATATTATATATAATATAGCATATAATAATAATATATATATATTATATATATAGATATATTATAATATTATAATATAATATCATTAATAATATATATATATAGTATATTATTATATATATATATTATATTACAATAAATGTTAACCTGCATTATATTCAGTAAGTTAAAAAAACCTAAAACGTATTTTCACCTGCATGGATCATCTGGACCTATGAATTCATCACGAGAGTATGCCAAGTCTTCTTTGCGGTCAAACGCATACAACTCTCTAAATTCAGATCAATTTTAGCTTGGAAATACGTTTAGGGATTGTTACTAAACTATATTAATAATATTATATATATATAATATAATAATTATATTATAATATTATATATTTATTATATAATTATATATATAGTATATTATATATATATAATGTATATATATTATATTATATTTTTATATATATTATATATATATATTATATATTATATTATATATATTATTTATTATATATAATATTTTATATATATATATTAATGTTTTTTTTTTTTTTTTTTAAATTACTTTCATTATGTATATTAAACATGTTTTAAATTACAGTAATACCATAACCCTTTAGGCCTATAATGATTTGACTATTAATAAGATTTTATATCTATACAGTGTAATAATACTATATATATATCATATTATATATATATAATATATATTATATATATATATATAATATCTATATATATATATATACTATATATAGGACAAAAAAGATGGTATAACATTGGTTTTGAGTTTCAGGAGAAATGAGAATGTAGAAGGTGATTGATTTCTTGAGGGGAGACAGTATTGTGGTATGAATACTTTCTTTAACACAAGTATCCAAATTATACTAGAGTGTGTAGCTTAGAGATGTATCGAACTGAAAAGTATGATTGATTTTGTGTTGTGAAGAAGGAGATGTGAATATGTATTGGATATAATCAGGAGGGTTAGGAATGGATTAGCGAATATTAGTTTTCTATGTAAAATTAAGTTTAGATGGACTGGATGGAGGGAAGTGTACGGAAGGAAGCAAAGTGGTTAAAATTAAGGTGAGAAGTTTAAGTGTGAACAAGGTATAGTATAAGTATGTAAGAACAGCTCGAGCAAGTAAATCAGTTGAATGTAACAAGTTGAAACTGATAAATCTGGAAAGCAAATGAAGTAAGCAATTGTAGCAGTTGCAAAGAAGAGTATTTGTGTGTAAAGTAGAGTAAGAATGATAACAGTATGTGTGAATGAGGTGATGTAACGCTTAAATTAAAAAAAGGACGGGGGAAGTACTAAAAGCATGATTGAAAGTTTCAAAAGAAGAATTGCTTGGAATTATATAAGGAGAAAAAAGGAATGCTAAAAAGATGAATACGGAGAAAAAGAAAGGTAAATGAACAGTTTGGAAGGAGAATACATGGGACCATTAAAGGAAATAGATAGCTTTCTGGAGAAAGCGCGAAAAAGTTTAAGAATTGAATAGAAACTGCTTTAGAATAAATGAATAGATGGTGTTATTGTAACCTGATGAAATGAGCATGTGAGTGGAGTGTGGAAAAAAACTTTGAAAATCTGTATTGAATATGGACAGTAAGAAGAGTGATAATGACGTTGTGGGTTTATGTACAAAAGGAAATAGTATTTTGGGATGAGTGTTATAGCAAAAGAGGAGGAAAGGTAGTTGAAAAGTGATAAGTAATGGTAAATCGCAGGTTTATAGATAATATTACTGTTTGAAATGGTCAAGAAACGAGCAGATTTGTGATATTATTGATCTTGAAAGTTGTGTAATAAAGCGTTTAGTGAGGGTATTATTCCGAATGATTGGAGGAGAACAGTAATTACCCTTATATAAGATAAGGGAAGATAAGGGGAAAGAAATTATAGGGTATTTAGTTATTGAGTGTTGTAGGAAATATCATGCTGGGTTTGTCGAAAAGAGTGCCCGAATGACTAAGGATGATTGGTAAAGAGACAAGGTTGGCGTTTAGATATAGAGATGTGTGGATCAAATCTTTACATTGAAGCAAATGAAGAATAAATTATGAGAAGATAATAAATTGCATTTAGGTTTTATGGATTTTGACCAGCGTAATAGGGGTTAATAGGAATAGGTCTATGCAGTTGTTTCAGTGATATTAATTTGGTGAATAGGTATCTGAATGAATCAAATAATGCATATGACGATTAGTGAGGCGTGTGAAGAATAATGGTTGTCAAAATGATTGGTTTAGCTTATTAGCGAGTGAGAGGCAGTTTGTGTTAGTATCCTTGGTTATTCAATTTGTTATATGGATTGGGTTGTGAAAGAATTAGAGGTGGGCGATGACCAGTAAATGGTGTTAGGATAATGGAGATGAGTGGAGGGTGCCCTACGTATTATATGCGGGATAATTTGGTTTTGATTGTAGCGAATCGAAATTTGAAGAGGATTGGTTAAAAGGGAAAATTTTTGGCAGGTGTGTTAAGGAAGGTTTTGAAAGTAAACGTAGGAGAGTTAGTTATGGGTTGTGAGTGAGACAGTCCTCAGTGTGAAGTTTATGTTAGATGGTGAGCAGCTTGAATAAAGTGTCTGAGTTTAAATATTTAGCGTATAGTTGGATGAGAAGGAACGGATGATGCAGATTTTAGGGAAAATTTGTAAGCAGGAGGTGGTGTGCAATTAAATCAACCTCAAGTGAAATGAAAGGACTAATTCATTTAGTGCGCTTAGGTCTATACATGGACAGTATTTGATTACCTTTTATTGTATGTAGTGAGACTATGGTCTTGAATAAGAAGTATAGATCTAAAGTTACATGTTTCAGAATGGACATCTAGGGGCATGTTAGGTGTGAGTAAAATTTATAAAATGAGGAATGAACATAATTAAAGTTGAATTGTTAAAAAAGGGTAAACGAGGATAAATGAAAGCATAATGTCTGAGATGTTTGTCGTGGAAAGTATGAATGTAGTCGGTTTTTAAGCAGATATATAGTGCGAGTATGTTGAAACGACCGGCTGGAGAATCGAAGGAAACTGGATTGAGTCAGTAAACAAGTGTCTGAAGGAGAAATGTGAGTTTGGCAGAGCAGAGAATAAAGGTGCAATAAATAAAGAAGAAAATGGCGGGTTTTTGAATGGGGTATGGTTGTGCCCCTGGCTCAAGGGATAATCCCTTACACTGACATTACCATATGAGGTCATCGCGTTCCCGTGAAGCATATAAGGGTGGAGTTTCTTGACTGCGACGGTCCTTACTAATTAATTAAGAGGGAGTCAGGCTGGCTTTCTTTTCGATTTGATTTCATAATTCTTCTATGCTTTTCTTTCTGAATGCTTGTTACCACTTACACTCAGTCTTGGGAGAAAAGGTAATGAAGAATATATATACAATATATTTTATTATATATATATATATATATATATATATATATATATATAATTATAATAATTATAATATATTAAATGGATTTGTAAATTATATATAAATAAATATATTACTAATTATATATTACTTATAATAATAATATATATATATATATATATATATTTATATATATATATTAACTATATAATATATATAAAATTATATAATTATATAATAATATAAAAATAACCGATATAATATATATATATATATAATAATATAATTAATATAGTAATATATAATTAATATATTATATTATATATATAAATATATAATAATATATATATATATATTAACTATATATATATATATATAATATAATATATATAAATATATATATATTAATTATTATAATATATATATAATAATAATAATATAAATAATAAATAATATATAATAATAATATATATAATAATATAATAATAATAATAAATAATAATAATTAATAATAATAATAATAATAATAATAATATAATAATAATAATAATAATAATAATAATATAATAATAATTATAAGCATTGTGAAATTATAATATACCAATAGAGCACTAATAAAACTTTATTAAGTAGTAAACTCTACTTTATATATGTTTATACTCTTTTAACAATTTTTTACTGTATTTTAATCGGACTAAAACCCAAAAAAGACTTTATATATGAAAAAATAAGTAATTGAAAAAAACAAAAAAACCAAAAAAATTATTTTCCTATTGGTCTTTTTTTTAAAAAAAAAACGTGTTGTTTTTTAAAAAAAAACGAACGTTTTTTTTAATCCCAATCCTATATTATATAATATATATAAATAATATATATATAATAATCATATAATACATATATATTATATAATATTATATATATTATATATAGATATTGATATATATTATTATTATAATATATTTATATATATATATAATATATATCAGTGCGGCTTTCGGGGATAGCAGATGTAGGCAACGCCTATGCTTTAGTGAACAAAAATATTAAAAGAAGTCAGCATATATATATATATATAATATATTATATATATATTAATATATATATATATATGTATATAATATATATATATACTATATATAAGTATATATACCTTAATATATATATTATATTATATAGTACTATATATATTATATATTATATATAATATAATTATAATTTCGTTCGAAGGTACGACTTGTTGAGCGGCCTCTCAAATTTCAACTCGATTTCCTTTTTAATATTAACGATCAGCGGGAACTATTACATTTACGAGTTAAAAAAAATAATTCTTTTCTTTACTCTAGGCAACTCTGTATTTGCTTTCTGACTCTTGTAACAATTTTGTTTAAAATCCCAATTTAAATTATAATAAAGACAAAATAAATAATAAAATATTAATTAAACTAATTAGTTGTAAGCAATTTTAATTCATCTCTCTATACCGCTATTTAATTTATATTTCATAAAAGTATTTTGCTTCATTCTTGCAATCAGAGCTGCCAGACTCGCTTCGATGAGTCAGTCTTCTAGACTACCTAAAATTTGCTTCGGCAAACGATTGTATTTTGCTGTTATTTAGTGGATGTATTCTGTGTGGAGTTTAGTAATACATACGCTTTTTAATAATATTATTAAATATTTAATATTACTGATTTTGGTGTTTTATAAAATGAGCTGTTAATTTATAAAATACGGGTTATAATTGGATTCGTATTCATTTAATTCATTGAAATTGCTAATCTTTCCTTATGTTGTAGCAATATTAAATTCAACATTAGAATATTCACAGTAAATATTTAGAACTCAACCGAAACCAGAGAAAAAAATTGGAAAAATTTAGTATATAAATAAATGTAAGTACAAAAATATCATTTTCATAATATATAATTATAATATTATATAATTAATATATATATATTAATAAATATATATATATATATTATATATACAATATAATATTATATATATATATTATAATATTATATATATATAAATATATATAAATATATAATTTTGATTTCCTTCAAGAATTGACCTGCGATCCGCCACTGATATATACGAATATAATTTATATAAATAATAATATATATAATATGATATAATATATTATATATAATGATATATATATATATCATAATATTATATATATCCTGAAAAATAAATTACCCACCTGCACATTCCTTGATTAATTTAAGTATTTTATGCATTTACTTAACTATATAAAAATATGCAGTTGGAAAGGCACGTCATCGTTAGTTAAAATCACGACATTTTAATGCATTTCAGTTACGTATTCTAACCATTTACAAGGTATATAGAAGAACTCGGCAAAAAAGGGAGAAGGAGCTAAGAAATTAAATTCAACAAAAAATTAGAATGCAATGAAAGGAATTTATCTAACGTTTGTTATCTCCGCCTCCCCCCATTACTTGAACTTTCATCGAATTTCTAGTTTGTCTGATGGATAGTTTTCTCTTTTCATCTTCGACTTTAGATCCCATTGTTACGCAGAATCAAGATTTCTGGGGCTTGAATTTCTTCGTGTCGTTTCATATGCTATGGGTTTGTGGAGGAATTCATACCACGAGCACACTGTGGCCCACTACATGCCAGATATCGATGTGCTCGTGGTCTACGTGCAGTTTCCGCTATGAGCATGGCATCATAGTGCATTTTCACGAAATCTTCGCGACAAAAAGGAAGTACCATTGTCCGCAAGAATTTCTCATTAACCATTGCTTCAGACCCTTTTATGCAATCTATCATTACTAAGATTAACGACGATCGAAGAGATGTAGAATATTCGTAAACTTTAATTGCTAGATTCAAAAATCATGAAGAAGTGGATGGAAAGTTACACGCAAGGGACGGGCTAGCAAAGTTAAGAGCAAACTTTAATTCATCATCACATTCTTTAATTTATTGAAATCCAAATATAATTAGTTCCATTTTCACTTTCGTTTTTTTTCATTTTTCCTCTTCATCTTTCTACATGGCTTCGTTGAAAAATACCCTTAGCACCATGGAATGGATCTCATTTAACGGTAATGAGGTACCTTAAAATCACCAGTATTTTTTTATATTTAAATATAGACATCATAAAATAGTTAATATTGTCTCATTAGTGAAAATAAATATTGAGTGGGGTATTTACTCATATATATATATATATATATATATATATATATATATATATATGAATATATATTAATTATTATAATATTATATATATATATATATTACATATTAATATATTATATATATATATTTATATATTATATATATATAATATATCATATATAATATATATATTAATATATATTATAATATCTATATATAATATATATATTATATATATTTATACTATATATATATATATAATATTATATATTATATATATATAATATATATTTATATATATATAAACCCATATATATAATAGTATATATATAATATTATATATATATATATATATATATCTATATTATTAATTATATATTATATTATAATAATAGTATTTATATAATAATAACCATAATATAGTATTAAATATTATATATACTATTGGGCTACATATATATATATGTAATATAATTATATATCATATATATATATATATAAATATATATATATATATCTATATAATATATATATATAATAATATATATATATATATATATATTATAATTATATAATATATATATTATATATATATAATATAAACTATTTATTTATATAATAATATAATATAATATTTTATTATTATATAATATATATAATATATATATATTAATATATATAATAATAAATATAATATATATATACACAAATGAATTTTCAATTAAATTCTCACGCCAAAAAGTTTTAATGAAAGAATTGGTACCTCAATAATATCAATAGAATACATATCGAACTTAATATAGTAAAATTTAAAAATTAACTAAATATTGAAATACCTTCAATTTATATATATATATTATTATATAATATATATATTAATATTTATAATATATATATATATTTATTAATATATATATAATATATATATAATATATAATTATATATATATATATATATTTATATATATATTTATACACAGTATATATATATGGGATTGTTTCAGTGGCACTTTGCAAAGTTTATACAGAATTTAGGAAGTACTTAATCCTTTAAGAAACTAAAAGTGAGTATTTCATAAATTTTGAGCTCTTTGTAAATACTTCATTAAAAAATTTTAATTATCAATTTAGACTTCACTTTATGGACTAATGATGAGTGTAGCTTGGCGATGAAGTGTTGAATGTGCAAGAAAGTATTACTAGAATGACATCTCTTAATTCGAAAAAAATTAAGGCACCTATGAAATGTATATTAAAGTTCTTGACATGCACTTAGTTATGAGTCTGAGGACCTACTAGATCTATTAGGATCAAGTTCATTCAGACGAATTGTATATGACAGCAAACAAGAGTACGTTCATTGGAGAAGACATCGTCAACCTTGACTGGTTATAGTTTCAAATTAATATTCATTCGCATATAAATTATTTTTTATATGAGAAATTAAAATAAAATTGAATACTTATATTTCAGTATAATATATATCATAATATATAATATATTATATATATAATTTTATTAATTATATATAGTATATATATATCTTATTATATTATAATATATATCATATATATATAAAACTCAACGTTTAAATTTACTCTTTTATCCTACTTTATGCTAAATTTAATTATTTTGGAAACACTTTATATTAAGAACAATAATCAGAACAATAAATATTCAATGTTAATGTAATCATTTTTTCCAATCAGGAAAATTAAACATGAATTGCTTAAAATGAAATGAATTTCTTTTAAAGTATTTTAAACAAAGTAGTTTAGTTAATTGTATTAACTGTTTCACCCATATTAAATAGTTATAATTGAATTTGTTTAAGCCTTTAAAATTAACATATTTAATAAAAGTCATCAAAATATGTGATTAGTTAGAATTATTTTCATGAATTTTTTTAGCTTTCTTGTATTTATTTATTTTTTATTAACATAATATAGTATATAATTATTATATATACATATATATTATTATATATATATAATATTAATATATATATATATATATATATATAATTATTAATATAATATATATTATATATTATATATTTATAATATTATATAAATATATTAATAATATATAAATACATATAATATATATAATTATTAATATAATTATC
>JABUQX010031313.1:50000-60456 GCA_015478945.1 Trachelipus rathkii | reverse complement strand
CCACATCCTTCCTATGCGTTCTTTTCTGGCACTTCTTATCGGGCCCGCATGTGAGTCTTCGTTGCTTTTTGGATTTTACCACAAACTAATTGGAGTTCTGCTCTTTCGTCCTGAATTGCTTCTACTTCATGCCGATAGGTGGAGCTGTAATCGTTGATGGGATAAGCAAGTTCATTCCTTCTTCAACTAAATCTTTTTCATCTCAAAATCCATGGTTCGATCGTGCTTTCTTGGCCATTCAGGCTTGAGACAGTGCATATTCAAGCAGTGGAAAAAAATCATTCTCATTATCACCTGCTAATTATCATTCAATAGACATGTTCGCAGGATACTCTTTCACGCCAAAGCAAACTTTCATAAACGAAAGTACCCTGACCTCCTTGTTTTCCTACTGACAAATCCTTCTGGCCTTTGTCAAAACATCTCTAAGAACTTCTGTTAATTCTGCTTTTCTTCCTCTTATTCGCTCACTTTTTTTGGGGCAATCGGGCGTTCTTCTGTTTTGTTAATAATCCAAACTGAAAACCAATCTCCTGTCGGCCTTCCTATTTCTTATTCTGTGTTAACTCAACCCTGAGAGATTCTGCATTTCCTCTTCTCCTTCCTTCTCTCTCCCTCAGGTAGTCCTACAGCTGTGTGATTACGATTTGATCCGCGGTATGCAAGTGGACTCCTGAAATCTATGAAAGTAAGAGAAGGCGGGTGGCGCCGGATATCATTTCGCCCCGAGTGTTGAGGGGATCAGTTGCCTCTCAACGTAGCTGACGACGCCCCTCGATTTTCAACTATATTCTCTATGCTCCAATACGGTGAATACGAGCACTTTCCCTCAGTGTTGGAAGCATTCTCATGTCCATTCTAAAGAAAAGAAGCTGCTCTGATTTTCTTCTAACTTCGCCCGTAAAGCTCTGCTCACTTGTATTTCTTCTGAAGAACCTTTTTGAAACCCTTTCTCAACTCTCAATTCTTGATCATTCTGGGAAATCCATTCCCTTCTTTGCAGATGCAGTACGGCCTTTCGACGGCCACAAGCGCTCGACGTCTCTAACTGGCGAAACATTACTTTTTCGATTTTAACGTTAATTTTAAATGGTTTTTCCCGCCAATCCGGAACTACGGTGGAGACTGCGGGTGGCCGCTGACAATCACAAAGCATTTGACCGGGATGGCACGCGTCACTGCTCTCCAACTCAACCATCCTTTGGGTTTCCCTCCTTCTCTTTGCTTACTCTATTGTCTAGCTTCTTTTGTCAAATCGTTTCAATCATCCAGCCTGTTAGTTGGAATGGGCGACTTTTTTTTTATTTTATTCATTATTGGTGTTTCCTCAGGGTTCTGTTCTTACTTTTCATTAATTTCCATAACTTTGTTCATTAATGATCTCTCACCTGCACATCTAAATATATCCACTCATATGCCGATGAATCAATCCTTCATTCTTCAACTCATTCATCTGCTCCCTTCGATTACTTACTAGAATTCTGCTCTGTCTTAATATTGCCGAATCTATTCTAGCTGATCTGGAATAGAATTTATGTTCATAGTCGGTCGTCGATGCTTGTGAATTCAATTCGTTTAAAACTACAATTCCGTCATACTACAGGAACACCTTATAATCTCCAATCTCTTTCGACGGTTCTACTTTGTCTCTCCTGTGACAGTATAACAATCCCTTAGCATTAAAAAACAAAAAAAAAATAGTCTTGGAAACCTCACATCACAACAATTGCTAGGGCGGCCTCAAAAGAAACTGTTTGTTTAATACTTAGCCGACCTTTTTTGCTTCTTCTTCAAGTTTGCACCAACTTTATAAAGGGTCTCACCGCTCTTGTATGGCAGTACTTGCTCTAATATTCTGGGAGGGGCTCTGTTTCACATCGGCTTCGGATAGGTACAAGTAAAAAGTAAAAGCCAAAAGGCTGGGCCTATTTAAACTGTTCTGTGTTACTTTCAGATTCACTTGACCCTCTATTTTTCTGCAGCCGGTGTTGTGACTTTATTTATTGTCTTACGTACGCAGAAAATGCTCAAGTGAATCTTACCACTAGGCTACCACGGATCTTGTTTAAGACGCTTCTCGTAGCCACTTAGGGGTTATTGCTGCCATGTGTTCTTTCACGATGAGGTATGTTTATGTCGATAATTTTAGTTTAAACCTCCAGTTAGTTCGCTGGCGTCCAGTGCTTTCCTTTTTCTGCCACGATCAGTTTCTGTGGAATTTCACTCTTCCATCTTCTGTTTCCTACTGAATAAAATCTCCCCTCACTTTTAAAAAGCCTTGCGCCCTGTTGCTAGTATAAGGACGTTAATTTCGCTAGAATGGTGAACTTTTGTAAGTGTACAACCACCCCTCCTTGGCAATAGGGTCTGTCCTTCAGTGGTTAGTGATCAACCTTGTTGATAGTATATATTATAATAGTATATATATAACTATATATAATATATATATATTATATAGATATAATATAATAATATTAATATAATAATATATTATATATCATAATATTATGAGATATATATTTAATTATACCGATAATAATAATATATATTATATATATTATATTATATAATATATATAATAACTCTATATTATACTTAATTTGAACTTTAATATGTATATTATAAAATAGTATATATATATTAAATATAGAGAGAGAGAGAGAGGATGAGTGGAGAGAGAGAGAGAGAGAAATTAGAAACAAAAAACCAAAAGATGTAATAATAACAGCGAAAACTCTATGTATTAAGCCATGTAGTTTCTTTCTTAATTGGATTTACAATTTAAATAATATATTAAGGTTGAACACTATGATTTAAATGCCGGTCCTAATAATTTCCCCTTTATTTTAATGGATATTTAGAAATTTTAATCAATTAAAATCTTTTTCAATTAAAATTTCCCCTCAAATTATTTTCAAAATTTTACTATAACGTCAGCCGTGTCTAATCTTGTCAAAAATTCTTAATCGTCCCATCACTAATAAAAAAAGCTTCTAATAGAAAATTCTTTTACAGCTTAGCTGAAACCCACAAGAGAATGGTATCTCTCGAGAGCTGGCCATGGAACCACATTCTCTCTACGAATGCAGACTTAAATAGCATAACCGGGAGCTTTGTCAGGTAACAAAAAAAAAAAAAAAAAAACAAATTCAACAGAATGGAACCGCCCTTATCAGCAACCCCTGGCAACAGCCCTGATAGTGACGATGGTGGCTTTTTAGCATAATAAACCGACTTTAAGCACTGAAGAGGATTTGGAAATTGTAGACTTTTTGTTGAAAAGTTAAAATGCGAATTTCTCACCTCATGCATACACTTACTATTAACTTGAAAGGAACATTTTATTTTAGGGAGCATACGCTCTAATTTAAAGTTGCAGATCGTGGTGAAAGAGGAGATATGAGCTCTACGAAACATTTGAATGGGAGTGTTGCCTACAGTGAAGAACTCCTTCTTGATGTGGTGCTATGGAATAATGGGCCTTAAGGGTTTTATCCATATTATCATGCTGGCAAGCAAATATTATCAGCCCTACTATCAGTCAGAGAGCTAGCGAGTATTTTTTAGTTAGGTGAGAATGTAAAACATCCCAAAAATAAGGAAAGGCTCTCGCAGGAGGGATTACTAGGTGAGAGCTGCTATAACTGTGTCTCGTCATCACGATTTGGAATTTTTTACTAGCATATGTTTTAAATAATTCTTTTATCTTAGTCTAAAGAGGGTATAAAGTATAAAGGAGTATATATTATATAATTACTGTCGCTATTGAAAATAGCTTTTTTTATTTTCCTTCTTCAGCTGAATTATTAAATGAGGGTCTTTCTTAATTTTTTTATCCTTAGGTATTTGCAGCTTATGTAAAGAATTTCTGTGATCGTCTGTTGTGGGGGTAGAATTTAAGTAGGTCAGTGTTTAATACAGAATGCTCATATTATTAAAGCTGGAGTAGACGAGAGCTTTAAGACTTGTGCGTTGAATACTTACTTGTAGGAGAATTATTTGGGAAATGATATTTTTTTGAAAAAATACAACAAAAATAAAAGTTTTTTAATATGGATATTTGATTTATACTTCCCTTAAAATTTTATCTTGTAATTTAATATAAAAAAATGATTATCTTCTGGTCACAGCTACACAAAAATAAATGATAAAGTATTTTATTTTTTCGAGTACTATGGAGAATCTTCAATCCTGAGTGGTTCAAGTACTACATCAAAATTATTCTATTCTATATTACTGTGTATATTTATGTTTACATTTACTTAAAGTATCGGTTACGAGACATATCGGTTATCGGCCGGGCCACCTAAAAAAAAAAAACAATGGATATCCGCGTACCGTATCGGGCCTATGTCCATAATAACGTTATCGGCCCTCTTTCTGGTTATCGTACATCCCTAATAAGATATAATATATATATTATATATATTATATATATAATATATATAATTATAATATATATATATTATATATATTATAAATATATATATATATATATATATCAGCAGATACATATTAATCCAGTAGTGTCATACGATATTAAACTATGCACCACATTGTACTATCTTTGGCGGCAATCAAAGTCTCTATCTTAGTGTGATTGGATGCTTACTTAATACAAGACCTACTTCTCACTTACGAACCAACTATAGTATATTTAGTATTAATATATATTACATATAATATATTATATTATAATATATATATATATTCATCAGAACTTATGTAATGCGTAGGTATACTTCATCTTATCAGACCATTATAAGCGTATGACCCTCACTCATGACTATCGCATATATATACTTAATATAATATAACAATAATATATAAGATATATATATATAATAATATATATTATATATTATATATATTATTATCACAAAATATAGGGAAGTGGAAAAATTTATTGATTGCTTTGCAAATTATCGAATTCTTTGTGTTCTGAATATTATCCCAAAATTTTTAAAGGAGATTGATTATTTTATATATATATATAATATATAATATATAATATTATATATAATTTGTGTATATATACTTATATATATTATATATATATTATATATTATATAGTATATCGATTATAATATATATTTATATATATATATATATATAATATATTTATATATATATATATATATATATATATATTATAATATATTATATATATATATATATATAATATATTAATATATAGTTAATAAGCATATATATTTACTATGAATATACTATAATATATATTATATTAATATAATATATAATTTCGTAGGTATATTGTGAGATTAATCTGTGTTTTTAGTGTCAAAAAAAAATTAAATTAAGAAATATTGGATTTGAATTTCAGCAGTGACCAAAATTGACTGAGAGAGAGAGAGAAGAGAGAGAGAGAGAACTGAGAGAGAAGAGAGAGAGAGCTGGGATGAGGAGAAAGAGAACGGAGGAGAGAGAGAGGGGAGATGAGAAGAGAGACTGGGAGTGAGCTTCCAGACACACACCCCACGAGAGAACGTACGAGAACGAGCATATCTGTGTGAAGCAGAGGGGAAGAAGAGACACGAGAGCGTTAGAGACGAGATCACTACTGCGACCTGCGTATTTCACAGATAGAATTCACTACAAAGATCTGACTCAGGAGGAGAGGCGATTGAGAGAGTAGTCATAGTGTGTGAGTAGTAATCTACTTTGTTACAGATTTCAGTCTGACTTTTTGAAAAATGTCAGAGAAATAGTTCGGAAAAATTAATAAAACCCATCGCTGTGCTAACTCCCTTGCACTCTCATACAAAATAACAAATTTCACATTTTTAGAAACATTACACAATTTTCTACAAGCTCCAAATCAGATTGTATTCATCCGCACCCAGTTTTTTTCAGTACGCAGATTGGAAACTGTATTTGAACACCAACATTACAAATAAAGTAAAATAAAAAATAATATTGAGAAAATGACCCTCAAATAATTATCATGAGTAATCAAATTTCGTTAATTTTATAACATGTAAAATAATATCTATATAAATATTGCATTTCTTATACCTTTATATTATTTCTTACGTAGTGAAAAAAAAAAGTTTTTTTAATGTTTTAAATGTTCGTATCGCTAAAAGTTTAATTTGTAATTTGCATTGGGATGTCCTATGTTTTTTAACTTCACTTTTTTCTTGAATTTTTTACAAAAACTATATTTTTCTGAGTTATTTGTCTCGTGGGTGTATTATAATAACGCTTCAGTTTTGATTATGGCGGTACAGATGACGCTCTGTAAAAATCTCTATCGCACATTTAATTAATTAAGGAAGTTTAAGAAGCAGAATAAGAAACCAGGCCGACATATCTAAATGTAAATGATACATTAACATAATATTAGTATATTTAGTTACCCCCGACGGCTATGACTAACAATTAAATATTATATAGGGCGACTCTTGATCTACATTGTAATTATTTATATTAATAACTATATACATATATACATACTTTGATGTTTACCTATATTTAAATACTTATATAATTACATATAATATACTTAATATATAATTATATATATTTATATACTTTATATATACATATACTATATATATATATATATTATATATATATACTTAATATTATATATATATATATATATTATGCCAGATATATTATAGGTGAGTGGTATATAATATTTTAGCCTACATTGCCGCCAGTCTTCATTCGTGTTATGTATAATACTCGGATATTTTCTTATTTATATATAATTATACACATCGGCTATCCGATAATCAAACCATCAATACAGTGTTGAAACTGTAATAACCCATTAGATTATCGCGATCTCCTCTATCTTTATGCGGTACTTTACTGAGTTGTTGCATACTTAATCCATGAGTAACTTATAATAGACTACCTTTGTAGGTCGATGTATCTAATCTAAATAAAATATTTACTATCGTAATTATTATAGACCGAGGGCCAACTTTATCGTCAATACATAATAATAGATATATAATACTAAATATCATATATAGATGGTGAGGTTGGGGGTGTATAGGTGTAGTGTTGTTAAAGTACTTGAATAATAATTCAATTATAATATTAATATAAGTAATAATATTAATATATATATACTTTATACAATTAATATAGAACAGTAATAATACAATTATATAAGAGAGCAGAATAGAGAAACATCTGAAGAGACTCTATCGAAGAGAGAGAAAGATGAAGAGTAAGGATACGAATATACGTAGAGATTCAACATTCTCGATTCATCGGTTTTAACTAATAGAAGAGAGACTGAACATATAAACGAGACACACACACACTGAGAATCGAGCAAGAAGAGGAACCTTAGAGAGCAAGATCCGAGAGAGTAAAGAGAGAGATGAGACATTGAGAAGAATGAAAGCCGAGAAGAGATGAAGAGAGAGAGAGATACAACTCACGAGAGAGAGAGACTCATCATGAGACAAGGAAAATTACACCATTTTAATAGTTCAACAATTAGATGTACATAATATGAGCCCCCTATCAGTTTGATGCTTGAGGACACGATATTGCTTAGCCTACGCGTGGAAAGGCAGCACGAATCTTTCTATTATTTATTTTTATCAACATTTTCTAGATTTATGATATTAGGTTGTTGTTATTCTATAATGTTAAAAATTTGGATTAGAATGTTTGTGTTTACTTTTCTATTTTTGTTGTTTGGTTTTAGTTTTGTTTTCTTTATTGTTTTGTTTTTGTTGTTGTTTGGTTTGGTTGTTTTTATTGTTGTCGAGTTGTTGGGTTGTTGTTGTTGTTGTTGTTCTGCTTATCATTTTGCGTTTTTTGCTGCAGTATGTCTAAGAAAGGGATGGTGTTGTTGTTTGATGTTTCCATTGTATATTGTATGTCCGCATGTATAGTGTTGATAAAGTTTAGTTTGTAACTAACAGCTGTAAAAATGAATATACCATAATAATGCTGTTTATTGTTTTTATTAAGAGCACAGTTACTGAGCTGTCTTTTTTTTATTAATTTTGTATTCTTACTTGTGTATATTTTTTGGCTGTTGTTGTTGCCGCTGTTCGTCGCTTACGCTTAATTATTGTTTTTTATTACTCTCTATTGCTAATTTGTTTTGTTAGACTTGTAGTTATGTTAATATTATGTTTTTGTTGCTGTTTGTTGTTATTTATTATTTTAGTAATGGCCTATTGTTATTTTTGTTTTCTGCATTTATTTTTTGCCTATTATTGTAATTGATTGCGTTTTAACTGTTTATTGCTATTGCTGTACTTTGTTCCTGTTTATTTATTTTTCTAGTTGTTGTTGTTCACGTTCATATTGATTTGCTGCTGTGCGTGCCTGGTCTCGAGTTATCTTTGTTATTTTTTTTTGTTGTTTTTGTATTTATTTATTATTTTGTTATTGTTGCTCATGGTGTTTTTGTTGTTCTTCTTGCTGTTCTTTTGTTGTTCTTTTTTGCTTTTCCTTTCATTTTTTCCTTAATGCTGATATTGGTTTATTCGTTTTGTTATTACATTGCTCGATTGTTTAACGTTTTTGCTTCTATTGCTGTTGTTTGTTGTTTAGCTGATGTTGTCCTTGTTATTGCTATTGTTTATTTTGTTTAATTTTGATCTTGTCTGTCTCTACTGTATGTACTTCTAGAAACTTGGTTGTTTTATTTGTATGTTTTGTTGTTATTGCTGCTTTTTTTGCTGGTAATATTCTTGCTGTTTATGTTGTTGTTTGCCTTTGTATTTACGTTTATTTTTATTATTATTGAAGCTGAAGTTTTTACTTTTTTATTTCTTTTCTGTTGTTGTTGATTGTTTGACGTTGTTGTCTTTGCTGCTCTTTTGTTGTTGCTTTTGTTGTTTTTGCTCTTGTTTCTTTTTAATTTTTAATTTTTGTTATTGCTTTTATTTGATTTTTCTGTTGTTGCTGTAGCTTTTGTTGTTGTTTTTGTCTCTGATGATGTTTTTTTTGCTCATACTGTTGTTGCAGTTATTGTTTTTGCTTGCTGTTGTGCTTGTTTGTTTTTCTGTTGTTTTTGTTGTTATTGCCGTTGTTTGTTCGTTTTGGGATGTAGTTGTTGTTGCTTTTTTCGGTTTTTGTTCATTTTTGCATTTACTTTTTTGTTGTTGTTTATCGCTTTTATCTTCGTGGCTTGATTTGTTGTTGTTGTTGTTGTTGTTGTTGTTGTTGTTGTTGTTGTTGTTGTTGTTGTTGTTGTTGTTGTTGTTGTTCCACCCTTATCCTTTTCCTGTTCTTCCTCTTATTTTCATAACTTTTTCTATTCTATTTTGCTTAGCTTCAAGTAAATTCAGTTTTGCTTTCGTATTTATAAAATTTGACGAACTTCAAAAATATATATTGAATTACGAAATACCAACTCCTGATATATATATAATATATATCATAATATATCATATATATGAATATTATAATATATTTATATACTAATTATATATATATATAATATATATGATATATACTAATATATATATATATATTATATATTATATATAATAGATATATATATATATATACGTTATAATAGTATATATATATAGTAGTATATATAGTATATATATACTGTATTCATATATATATTATATATATATATATATATATATATATATATATATATTATAATATATACTATATATATAATATATATTATATTATATATATATACTATATTATATAATATATATATATAACTATCTACTATATATTATATATACCAACTCTATATATATATTATATATATATAATCCGCACCAGTTTTATAAAACCTATTGCAAAAAAATATAATCAAGGACAGACCTGAACCTATACAATGCGTTTAAAAGTGTATATGTGAAAGGAAATAAGGAATATAAGAGAATTGAGAGTTTAGCTTTATTAAATGGTAAGACTGTAATGACGTCATAAAAACAAAATAGAAAAGAGAAAAAGGAAGGAGCAAAGGTAAAGTTAACAATTTTAACAAAGTGCCAGAAAAACTTTAATGCCGTCATAAAAAGAAAGAATAGACGAAGAAGAAGAAGAAGAAGAAGAAGAAGAAGAAGAAGAAGAAGAAGAAGAAGAAGAAGAAGAAGAAGAAGAAGAAGAACTAAGGGTAACAATTTTAGAAAGTCATTAGAAAGAGTATGATGAAAAAAAATATGAAATGTTTTTTTTCTTTCTTACAGAGAAAGGAGTTTTTTTGTTTTTTACTGCTATAGTAATTTACTATCTCTTTAGATTACTATTACACTAATAATAAATTTTGAACTGAGATTTCTTTATACCTTATGAAAATGAAACAAATTTCCTAAAAAAATAATAATTTATTAATTAAAAAATACTGGTGATGATAACTAATAATAATTAATTAGAATTAATTATTTTGTCTAAGAAAAAAAATCCAAATAAAAATTTAACTTTTATATTAATAGAGATACATAAGAATTTATAAAGAATTTATAATGAATTCTTAATT
>JABUQX010031313.1:10000-45000 GCA_015478945.1 Trachelipus rathkii | reverse complement strand
AGTAAAAACTAATAACATTTACTTTTATCTTATAGCTTGATATTTGTTACTATCATTAGACATAAAAAGATGATACACACTCCTTGTAATATAGGGCCTCTGCCTGTGAGCTTTGTGAGGTGTCTACTAAAATATAATATAGTATAATATATTTATATTAATATAAATAGTATAACATATATATAATATTAATATATATATATTAATATATATATATATATATATATATATATATATTATATATATATTCATATATACTATATATTATAATATATATGGTGGATTTTTTTTTACTTCGCGATGAGCTCTCATTTAAGGGTATGAGTGGAAGGATAGTAGGGGTGAGGTGAACTCCAGTACTTAAAAAATGTATATTGAGCCTTTTTTTTTCTACTGAATTCTATTTTTCTGTGTATGTTAGAACCTATAACCCTACATCTGGTGGTATAAGTAAGAATATGGGGTATTTATATAAAATTAAAATGAATATATATAAATATGATATAATATAATATAAATATATATTTTATATATATATATATATGTATATTTAGTTAATATAAAAAATATATATAAAAAAATAATATATATTTATTATAATTATATTATATATATATATTATTATATAATATATATATATGATATATAATATTAATATATATTTATATGATATATATAATTATATATATACATATATACTTATCTAATATTCATCCAAAAGCGGCTAAATTCATATTCAGAAAGCCTGAAATTGAGTTAGTTACATAACAAAACAATGAAACTCTAATGCTGTTAATTGTTACATGGTATTATTTTAGTTGTCACGTAGACATATATCTAATATAATGTCAGCATGAAAATTTTAATATATAAAATTTTTATACTAAATATTATTCAATGCCAGTCTATTTACTAGATAGGGGAGTGATTCACATAGTTGCTTTCTTTCTCTAAATATAAACAACAGATTTTTTTTTATCATAATTAATAACATTAACAACTTATAGATAATCTATAAAATAATTAACACATTGTAAAACTGTACTTTTAATTATATAATGATTATCAGTCATTCTTATAGATAAATGCTATAAGCCTAAATAAAATTTTTATTCACTGCGAACAAAACTGATATTTTACAAGTAATTTTCCCAGTAATTTTATTAGTGATAAGTATATGAGTAAATTAGTTATTATATATTTAAATGTTATTAGTGTATGTTACATTTTACTATATATTTCTCAATAAGTTTGTAACAAAGTATAAAACGGTGAGTTAAAACAAATTTAGAATAATTCTACGCTGAGCCTGGATAAAAAAGCAGCTATCAAAATCTTAATAAAATTGTTGGAAAAAAATGGAGCATAAATAATTCAGTAATGCATGGTCAGCAATATAAGTAGAACTATGAAAAGATTGTATAGAGAGAGCATGTAAAGAAAATTGACTATATGCAGCTGAAAATAGATATATGAAATAACAAGGTTGCTGTGTAGTGTTAAAGAGAAAACTGAATATTTTACAAGTGAATTTTCCCATAATAAGCTACAAAGGAGTAAAACACTAGAGAGACGTAACTGGCTATAATTGAGTTATGAGCAGAGTAGAAGTGATTGATGAGAGTTAGAGAGAGAGAGAGAGAGAGTGAGAGCAGAATATGAAGGCATGACAGAGATAGGAGAGACGAGAAGAATGAAAGAACATATTGTGTCCGATTAACACATAGAAGTGACGAGAGAGCTGAGAGATATGAGTGAGAGAGAGAGAGAGAGAGAGAGAGAGAGAGAGATTCACCTCTTCTGCGTGTTAAAAGAAATAGATGTGATATCTCTATTTGGACTTCTTAGAATATAGCAGAGAGAGAGAGAGAGAGAAAGAAGTAGCAGAGAGAGTAGAGAAAATGAGAGAGAGGAGAAGAGGAGAGAGTGAGCTGAATGATTTAGGAAAGAGAGAAGGATAGCATGAGAAACTACGATGAAGATCGATACTAATTACATCAACAAGTTTGTGAAGAGAGAGATCTATCTCGTAATATAGCTAGACTGAGTATTAATTCTGTTTGGTAGAATAATGAGAGAGGTATAGTTGGGCTATATTGATAATGAGAGATAGAGACTGAAAGAGTAAATGAAACGAAACACTGAAGAATGAAATCCACTAAAAGAAATGTGTTAAAGAATGAAAAGTTACAATGACAGGACTACAATATTTTCATCCCAACAGGATGGAAGATATGGAGAGAGAATTGTCGGACAATCGCCTTAAGCAGATAAAAAGTAAAAAAAAGTTTTGTTACTATAAAAAATACTACCATGAAAAATACAATTACTCTAATGTTAATTGTATATATGATTAGCTTATGCTAAACTTATATCATAATTATAACTTTCAATTTAATATATTAATAATAAGTATTATTATTAATAATTATAAAAATCTGAGATATTACCGATATATACATTTAAGAAAAAAAATTACTCTCATCCTATCGGAGCTCCACTGGAAATATTTATCTTTTTAATTATTTCTCAAACACCCATAAATAAGGACATAGTTAATTAATTTATCATCTTTCAGTTAATACTAGAAGCAGTTTCAAAAGAGTGGGAAAATAAAAAGGAAAAGTTATGTAATATTTACTAACATATAACTTATTCCTAAATGATAATAATTTATCTTAACAATCTGCATCTCATTAATAGCTATAGAATTAATTTACCATACTCAATTTATATATCAATGTGAAGATTAAGGCACTTATTGGTCTAAGACAAATTAATAGAATATAGCCTCATACTTCCTTTATTGTTAAAAAAAATATATATTAGTAAATTTCTAATACAGATATTATTATTATTGATAATTATTATATTATATGTTATAAAATAAATTGCCATAATCTATTATGGGTTATATTATCTTATTTGATGTGATGATGGTAGTATAATTATATATATAAGGATGTAAAGATAATAATTGAATAGGTAATATGGTCTAGAACTGATTATATCAAGTTTGGCCACATAACATATACAGAGATAGTGTGATCCAACGTTTATCTATATATATAATATCTTTATATAGTAAAATGTATGTGTAGAAACATAGTGATAAGTAAAAAGTTTCTTTGTCACTGGAGACGCAAATCTTCTTTTTTGTTATGTAATTAAGTTTATTACATATAATGCAGTATAAAAGTCAAATGTAACGGATACATATCTGTTGGTATATCACAGTGAGTGAAAGACACATGTGTGTATAATATATAATCTATTATACACTTGAGTTTCGTTGATAATATACAAACATGTTATGGAGGGAGAATTGCTTGGGTAATAACGTGACAGACTCGCTGATTTCAATAGACTGTTCCACTTCTTCACTATAACAATCTCTCTCTCTATTACTACGTCTCTATCGCTCTCTCTTCTATCTCTCTACTCTTTCTCTCTTTCGTGCTGCTTCTCTATCGTCTACTTTCATTCTCATCTTCTTCTTTACGTCACTCTTGCTTACTACTCAACTACATTTCGTTCTTTCTTGATATTAAAGTTCACCTAGACTCCGTTGGACAGTTTCAGTCTCAACATATTTGAATACATATTTGATTATTTCAATGAACTAGCTTGAAGTGACGCATTGTGAAGAAATATTTTAACACCTAAAGAGAGACAGAAATGTGCGCGAAATATTATTGGTCTTACACACAAGTGAGAGAGTTAATGGTTAGGTTGACATGATAACAGACTTGGGATGTAACAGAACAAGGAGACTATCATTGATCTAATGAAAGCAGTAGATTATAACCGAATTGTATAGAGAATGTTTTAGTGTTGATTATAAGCAGCCCTTACTGCTTTTTAGATATTAGATTTTATAAGTGTATGTTAATTGATGTGTCGTAGTAATGTGCACACAAGGGGAACTCTTAAGAGACGATATGATACAAATATATGTCATGGGCTATGATAACTTCATAATGTCTATTAGTAGAGATTTCTCCAGTTCTAGAGCAGGAAAATGGTGTTCTGTGTGAGAAGAATCCGAATAACAGATATCTAACTGCAAAATAGCAAGGGATTTACTTAATACGCTAGAAGTAAAGTAAATAGATGGAATATAAGAATAGGCTTTTATCTATCTATACATTTATTTCTAAGGTTTACTGCTATGTGGGTACAATATTATTACTCTTCAATTAATTGTTCACTATTGTGCATCATTGAGCAATGGCGTCAATACACAGTGACGTGTAATTCGCGGGGTGAGTCCTATCTACAGTATTTTATCTTAGTATCTAACTGCTAGATCGCCTATTTTGTCTTATCTATTCATATTGTACTAATTATCTATCTATCTATCTGAGTGAGCGGGTGAGGTCTACTCTAACCTCTATCTATATCCATTTTGCTATACTATCTGACTGCGGGCTACATACTATTCTTGAGCTTCATATTATCGTGAGGTCTCATCTCCTATTCGCTAATTCTAATACGGCTTACATAGCATTCTGTACTATGATAATTAAATGGGACGCTATAATTGTGCTCAATTAACGGATGCGCCTATATTTGCTACTTCTATCGCGCTATCTAGATCTATA
The DNA here is from genome assembly GCA_015478945.1 of Trachelipus rathkii. Taxonomy (NCBI): domain Eukaryota; kingdom Metazoa; phylum Arthropoda; class Malacostraca; order Isopoda; family Trachelipodidae; genus Trachelipus; species Trachelipus rathkii. Next base: position 40,396 of record JABUQX010031313.1, on the reverse strand, counting down.
TATTATAATATTCTGTGTGAGTGTGAGTGTGAAGTTCTACTCTTATTACTCACTCTATTATATCACAATATCATATTTATCGCTGAGTCATATCACTGATCTGAGATATCATAATAACATTACAGAATAATAGGAACTCAAATATACAATCTATCATAAATTAAATACTATTGAGGCATTGCATACCGACGAACAACTAAGTTATGAGTATATATACAGATTGTTCTCTAGTATTTAGCAATCTCTTATATTCCTTTTTCTCAATTACTCACTACATATACATTACCCTTCTTGTTCTCATGAGTAAGTTATATAATACACTTAACACTGTAGTAACTTATACTAAGGTTGCTAATATTATGGGTACATACTGTACCCTAGGGATGACTGCCACCTTACTCTATACTCAGGCAAACAAATGAAAGGCGAGGTGTTATTATAATTAATAAATTTTATATAATATATAGATTATGAAATATTAAATTATTTATAGTTTTAATGGATAGTTTTAATACAGAATTTATATAAATTATATATTTAACATATATACTGTGAAATATTCAGATATTATATATGGCTAAGTAAAATGTTGGTTTTAACAATTATAATTAAACTATATCAATTTTTATTAATTAGTTATACATAAAATTATTAAAGTCTTAGCAAAAAGAAAAATTATTAAGTTAATATAATGAATAATATTTTATTGTAGTAAAAGTAATAAAATTTACAGTACAATATATAAATATATATAAATTAAAAATGTTTAATTTGCATTTGTCATAGTTACATATATAATGATATTAATTGACATATATTGTGAAAAACTGAAAGTTGAGGCTTTCAAGATAAAATAAAACATAAATAAATATATTTTAATCTATAATATATTAATTTAATATATTAATTGATAAATTAATTTAATTTATTACATATAAAAAATACAATATTGGCTTTATTTAGAAAAAATACATATTTTAGTTTTAACTTTATATAAGCATATTTATATTTTATTACTATATATATTTATATAATTATGTGAAAATTTTATAACTTATTTAATAAAAATATATCATTATAAACTATTAAATATTTATTTAATATAACAAAATAAAATAAACTGTAAAATTAAGGTCAGAAATTAATATTATATATATATTAGCTAATGTAAATAATCAATAAGAATTAATATTAGTATTATAAGTAATAATTATAAGTTCTTTAGATCTATACATTGGACTCATAATACAATCCATTATTAATTATTTTAGTATCTTATTTTATGAGTCTCTACATTAAATCATCTACATACATGATTATATTCATGCATAATTTATCTTAAACTATTATTTGTAAAAACAGCTTATTAATATCGTTTTGATTAATTAACTAAAATTTTGAAAATATATTCGTTATATGATCAATTTTGTTACTGTTTGTTTTGTATGAGAATGAGATGAATACTCAAATTTTATAATACAAAATTATGATGTTTGAATTTATCAGCATTGTAATTAATTATTAGTTTACTATCTTTAGAAAAGTTTATTTGCAAGAACTTATGTCAGCTTCCGAATTTATGGGCAGGTATATATTTACCAGGTTGTTGTTACATTTATTTCTATTAAACTAATATACTTGGGTATTATTCTCCCTACTATAATCAATATGATATAACAATATTCATTGAGGGTATAGGCAATATATTTAGATGGATTTATTACCTAAATTGTTTTCAAATAATTATTTACTTTATCATATTATTGTTATACTTGTAGTAAGGTCAATATCCTTTATATATTATTGGGTGGGATGTATAGTAATAAGCTACAATACATAAGCATGAAGAGTAGCGTTATATATTAGTCATAATATAATATAATCTATTATTTTTTTTTTATTTGTATAAGTATTAGTTGTATGAGCTTACTGTAAAGCATCTAATACTATAACCATCATAACATGAACCAAATTCTCCAATAATATTTATTAATTAAAAACTGCGTATTTTTTCATTTACTTAGTGATAATATGACGTCACACATTAATTAGAAAGAAAAAAGCAATGCAACTAAAATGTAATATAAGTTACTATGATATAAATGGGGATTGGCTTAAACAGACTTAACTTCACAATTCAGATAAATATATATATACTATATTATATATAATATATATATATATATATATATATATATTTATATATATTAATATATATCTATATTATATATATATATATATTATATTTATATAATATATTATCTTTAATATATATATATAAATTTACATTTATTATTTACTGAAAAACGTCAATTATACTTAATAAATTTAAATTAAGATACTTTTAGTGATGGAAAGAATGAATGATAGTAAGTTGGTTAAGCGGATGGATAGTTATAATATAGAGTAATAAGAGAGAGAAGAGAGAGGGAAGTAATATTAGAGAGAGAGAGAGAGGATAGTAGTAAATGAGAATAGAGAGAGAGAGATATAGATAGAGGTAAGAGAGAGAGAGAGAGATGAAGCAGTAGTAAGAGAGTAGAAGTAGTAAGAGAGAAGAGAGAGAGAGATGAAAATAAGAGTAATATAAGAGTAGAGTAGAGATACTAGTATAAAATATTTTTCCATTAGATAAAGATGAGAGAGAGAGATGAGAGAGATATAAGAGTAGATAGATGAAAGAGAGAGAGAGAAGAGAGAGAGTAAGAGAGAGTAGAGTAAGAGTAAGAGAGAAGAGAGAGTAGATGAAGTAAGAAGAAGAGAGAGAAGAATAGCTACCGAAGAGAGGTGATAGAGAGAGTAAGGATAGAGAGATGATGAAGAGAAGAGATAGAGTAAGAGAGAAGAGAGATAGATGAATAATAGTAGTAGAAGATGAAGATAGAAGAGTAGAAGAGGTAATAACGAGAGAGAGAATAGGCTATAGAGTGAGTAGTAGTAAGTAATAGATTATAGTAGAAGTAATGAAGGATAGAAGTATAGATATGAATATAGAGTAAGAGATATAGATAGAATAGAGAAGAGAGTATATAAGGAGGATAATGAATATATGAGAGTTAGATGAATAGCTACAGTTACAGTGGTGGAGGAATAGAGTACTAGAGAAGAATAGCTACCAAAAAAGAGAAGAGTGAAGAGAGATGTAGGAGGTGAACTTGAGATGAAGAGTGAAGAGAGAGATGAGAGGAGAAGAGTAAGAGATAGACGAGTAATGAAGAGGATAAGATATGAAGAGAGAGTAATAAGTAAAGAGAGAATAGATGAATGAGAATAGTAGAGTAGAGGATGAAAGGTAAGATATAGTAGATAGAGTAGAGAGAGAGAAGTATAGTAAAGATAGAAGGGAAAAGGAAAAGAGGGAATTAGAGAGAGCGATAGAGAGAGTGAGAGCGCTTAAGAGAGATAGAAAGAGAGTAAGAGAGAGAGAGAATAGAAGTAGAAAAAGAGAAGATGAGAGAGAGAGAGAGAGATAGAAGTAGTAGAGTGAAGAGAGAGAACATTGAACTTTCCTTTAAAACTTGATCCTGATCCTATTTAGAGACTGAAATTGTTTATATTTTACAGTTGAGACGATGAGATATCAGAAGAAATAGAGAGAGAATTGTATGTCTGAAGAGGAAGAGCTATGAAGAAACGTAGAGAAGTTAATAGAAGGTTAAAAGAGAGTAAAGAGTATGTATGCAGAGTTTGAGAAGAAAGAATGTTCGGTATGTGTGTGTAGGCGTAAGAGAGGAAAAGTTGTAGTAAATAGCACGAAATCACAGAGATCCGCTAGCGAGAAAGATAACATAGAACAAAGACCAAGCGGACATCATAGATTTATTTGCTCGTGAAGAAAGAAGTCGGACATCAGTCATAGCTAGATAGGAGATTTGAGTGCAAGTTAAACTAAACGTGAATGAAAAAAAATGAAAGAAAAAGGAACTCTCACGTTATTGATGAAGGGGTGAATCACAGAAAAGGGCTAGGGAATTAACATATTCAGAATTCAATAGAGGGAGGAGAAAGAAATAAGAAGAATTTGTGGTGCAAGAATGTAGAGTGTGAGAAGAGAGTATGATTGAGAAGAGTGAGAGAGAGAGAGAGAAGATGAAGGTAGATAGAGAGAGGACGAGAAAGAGACGAGAGAGAGAGAGAGAGAGAGAGAAGAGAGAGGTCAGGAGAGAGAGAGATGCATTGTGTTATTAAAATAGGAGATAATTTTTATTATATAATCCCAAGTGTATAATGAGCAAGTATATTTTTTTATGCTAATAAATGAGAGTCAGGTCTATAACACCATACAGTAATTTATGCCTTTATCTATCTCATTCCTTATATTTATTGTGTGTGTATGGTGATTCACAAAGAAAGTGCAACTATGTTCATTACTAATGTTAAATCTCAACTCAGATAATTGTTGTGTATAGAGTCACTTTAATAATGGCATTTCCTCTCTTACTCACCATGAATGTTCTAATAAATCTATAATCACATTATATAAAATTGTATATTTTTAAACTTGTATAACCATGTTATTTTTAAATATGCAATTGTAAAATTGTTACCCATTTTATGTTCACTTTTAAACAATATGTTATCAATAAATTATTAACTATATATAGTAACTATATATATACTATATTATATATATATATATATAATATATATAAGCGTTATACTATTACAATTATTATATATATATTATAAATATATATATATCTATAATTATTATATATTAATTATAATATATATATATATTATTATATATATATATATATATATTAAGGTTGAATGGCTTTGAGCGGGCATTCAAATTATACTATTCATAGGTTAAGTGCCCTCTGATTTTTTATAACAACTAATATGTAGTTCAGGTTATGATAAGTTTTGCTAAGTATATATACACTTACTTATAATCTGAGTGTGTTCTTACAACAGTTTTGAATAATCCTAAATAAATAGAAGATCATAATGAATTTTATGCAATATTATCTTTTGAAAGCCTCGCTACGTTTATAAAAAACATTAGAGTTGATCCAACATTGACCATAAGTCAAATTTGTATAATATGAATTCTATATTAATATATATATATCTATAGGTGCCTATTTATAAATATATATATATATTCATATATATAATATATATATATAATAATTAGATTATATATATATATTATGATATAATAATATTAAGGGGTATATATATTTTATATATATATAAACGCGTATAATATATATAATATAATTTATTATATATTATATATATATATATAATATATATATTAATACTATATGAAAAAATATGACAATTTTTGTGATAAATTTTTGAAGAAGAAAATGTATATGTAAATATACATTATTTAACAGTGTATAATGCATAATATATATCTATTTACACATATACAAAAATATATTAAGAAATATAATTATATATATTTTTTATTTTTTTTTTATTTATAATAAGCTATGAGACTAATCTTAATATAAATATATTTTTACAATTTATTTATATTTATTATCTTAAATATTTAAAATTACTTATTATATACACTTTTTATATAATTTATAGCAATAATCTGAAAAAAATATTAAAAAAGTAAAATATTTATATTAATTCGATAATATAAAAATACTTGTTATATATATATTAATTCATAAGTTGAACATAATTTTGACAGTTAAGTTCTAGGGTGCGTAGGTATTTTTTACTAATTCGAGAATACAGTCATTACTTACATCGCCAAGTGACTATTTTTATAAATATTATATAAGTATATAAGCCTTAAATATGGCAAACATTATTATTATAATTTTATGAATACAATTAATTAATTTAAAATTAATAAATAATTAAGTTAGTCAAGATAAACTAGTTGGTAATATAGTCAAATAAATATATATTTACTTTAATTTAAATCTGAACCAGAAATTGTATCTTGGATTTATAACACTTATACCCTACGCATTGAGTATACAAATCAATAGATTTTTGCATCACGTAACAAATATAATGTACTAAATAAATTAGTATAATATTTGACAAACCATCCATATATCATATACTATATGCAAATATACGGCGTCTGGCCAGTATACTATGATTTTTTCTTCACTATCTAACAATGAATACCATTAAGCCACAATATTATGATTATTTTTAATAGGCATTTTTATTATATTTTATTATCTGGTAAATTCAAATTATTCGTCTGAGCTCTTTGAATATATACTGATATGAGTAATATCAACTGATATATTCGATATATATAGTTCAGAGTAATTATGGACTTAATATCTATTAATAATTATTCGATATCCTAGTATATATTATTATACTATATATATTATAATATCTAATAATTATTAAATCTAAATATATATTAAATTAATTATATATATAATATATATATATTTTATATATTAATATATATAATTAATATATAATTATATATTATTATAATTAGTATATATATATTAATTCATATATTATATATTTATATATATATATATATATATATATTATATATTTAACTATATATTATATATATTATATTTTATATATATATAATATATTATATTTATATTATAAGTATATTAATATATAATTAATATTAATTATATATAATTATAATATATTTATATACTTATATATCGGTATATATATATTTACATTATTATTTGTTAATTATGTATGAATATAATTTTTTGCATATTTATTAAACCTTGCATAAGAAGTTGAATAATTGTGAAATTTATATATTATGTTAATATAAATATAATACCATATATACTATATAAGTAGAAAATATCGCAATTGAGGTATATGAGGTAGATATAGTAGGTAGAGGTGTGGGGGTATATCTGAATGTATAAGGGAGGTAGTAGGCGTTGCGTAAAGCCGTGGAGAGCTCTCTTCGCGGTATCTCCCAGAACCAAAGAATGTCCTTCGACCCCGAGACAAGTAATCCCGTTATGACGTAACATTTCCCGCGCTCTGTTCCCTAGATTTTGTTTGTGGCTAAGTATTACTGATAAATACTCGTATAATAACGCACCGCTCTGGTGAAAATCACAGCTCAGATTTTCAGAGTATAGTACTGGGTCTCCTCTCGAGGCTCTTAAAGGTTGCTACGGGGGGTGACTAATTACCCCCCTTATACTCAGGGGTAAATATGTGTATCCGATATTCATCCATAGCTTTTGGTCTTATGTGAGGGGTGTCCGTAATATAGGGGGTTCCTCCGCTCATCCCTCTATACGGGTTAATGAACATCCCCTCATTACACATCTACTACCATCAGGTATATATCTGAGAGTATACTACACTATATAATATAATGGTATATACATTACTTATATTAAGGGGGCTCGTAAGCCTATAGAGCCCTACTATACATAGGCCTGAGTTGAATTATAATAATTACCCGATATTATATATATTAATATATATTTAATACTATATATATATATTATACTATTATATATATATATATAATATATATAATATATAATATTTATATAATATATAATATATATAAAATAATCTATATAATTATATTATATATATAATATAATATAATATATAATATACGTCGGTCAGGTGCCTAAAGTATATGCCCTACTACTCATCTTTTAGTAGTTAATAGGGTTAGCTTTACGTTCACTCACTATAATAATAAATTAAAAACAATTATTAATTAAAAAAATATTAAAAAAAATTATGCGCAATATCATATATAATAGCCAACTATAGCGGTTGTTCTAACTAATATAATTTTATTATATGAATCATAATATTTTAAATTCTATGAATAAGTTATTTTTAATAATTTTTAAATAAATGTTAAAAATTTAAGTGAGTAATTTATATAGTCCTTCAATAGAAATTAATTCTTTTTTTAATAATAAATAATATAAGTTGTTTTTTCTGTATATATATATAAAATGAAAAATTTAGATCTAGATTTTAATTATTTTTATCAAGTATATATTTTTTCAAGTAGTTGAGTATGTTAGCTATAAACTGGCAGAGTAAATTTATTGATAATCCTCACAATAATAGCATGAATAAAAGGGATGAGATAAAGGTACACCGTATTATACTCTAGGAGTCCGATTTGCCACATAGTACCTACGACTTGATATCATAATTGATATTAGGAGGGGTAGACTCGACCACACATTGTATTTTTCGTATATTTATTAACTGTATTATTATTAGAATCATATTTATTATGTTAAATTAATAATTTTTAATAATAAAAATGATACTTACCCTAAGAGAGAAATCTTATTTTAATATATAAAAAGGAATAATTTTATTAAAATAAATTCTGAAATATTTAAAAATAGTGTAAATATTTAATGGGCGAGTAGAGGGGTGATAATCGATCATACATTTTATATTATTTGTTATTTATTATTTTATATTCTTATTGAGACATTATTATTATACTATTATTAATTATAATATACTATAATAGATATATAATTTTAATATGAATATAATATATATAATTATATAAATCATTATATATTAATATATAAATATATATATTTATAGTATAAATTAAAATATATTATAAATTTGATTTATACGTAAATAGACTGAATTTATAACAGTGATGGTCCTGAAGTCACTACCCTCAATGATGGTCCTGAACGGCATCCCTATAGACTAGTCGGCTAACTCATGCGAGTTATACAATACTTAATAAAATATTTTATTTATTATAGAAATTACATGATTTTAGTTGAGTGAGTTATGTTTGTTGTGGTGCTTATTGAAATACTAATAGGTGCTATTATAGGTGAGACCGTAGTAGAAGTAGTATTTACATTTTCAAGGCATAAGTTTTTAATGGTGTATTATCATGTGGTGAGATCTTAGGAGACATCTAAGCGTTGACCGCCTGCGGTGTAGTGTGATCTTCGACGGTCATCGGTCTAGAATCTATGTATATGTAATACCCTAGCCGACATTTTATAATTATTATAGTAAATTAGGTACTAGCAGTAATCTGTATACTAAATTAGTTCTATCTGCACAAATTTCTTAATGGTAAGTATGAATGATTGAATAGAAAATGTCGATATTGAAATAATAGTACTATGATGTTCATGTACACACGAAATAATTATTAGTATCATATTGTCTCTTTATACATAAGTTTACAGTTAAAGCGAATTGTTGCAAATTGATTATATACTATTTAGGCCATATTAGAGATTTACTACACCTTAAAAAGCAAGTGTTTCTTCTCTTCTTGCGCGCCAGACAGTGAATTAGATTGAGCATATCTATCAGTTCGTTTCAGTTTATGTTTGATTTTTCTTTTATTATTATTCATTCATATGCACTTTATACTTGTGAACGTACTCTAGTTCTCAAATATAGGTCACTTACTGTAGTAGCTTGGTTGTAATTGATTGTAAAAAAATTACATATGCCATTAATATCTCGTAAATATTCTAAATACAAAAATTACGAGTATATAAATACAAAAGTTAATGGCGAAAAATTTATACTCATTTCAACTTAAATAGCTCGTGTGAGAGTTGCGTGTCTGAGAGGAGACTGAGCAACAACTGACCGATCACGTCTGACATCTCTGACCGAACCATGTCCATAGTGGAGGGATGGATCGAATATTGACTTAATAGTCGTGTCGAGATTTATAGTCGTCAACGAGTTTCTAGAGATTCTGATTCAATCTGAGAGGTATCTACACCTCGAAATGATTACTCAAAGAAAGGTTGTAAGTATCTGGCGTGGAAGATAGTTGCGGAAAGTGTGCGACATTGGATGATATTACGTAGATTAAAAATTTCATTTATATGATTGAAACTTTATTTACAGGAGGCGATCAACTCGGTGCGGACTAATAACTGTCGCTAGAATCCTACTTTTAAAATAGTGAAAGTATTGATAATAATAGTGTATTATATTATTTATCAGTACGTACCAATAAAATGTATTGAATGATTAATAAGTTACTATTAAAAAAGCAATAAACTATTATATAAAGATGACGAGGGGCAATTGTATTGTATGATGGTATGCTATAATATTATCGAATTTTTATACCGAAAAATACTCAAAAATTTCAACTTATCAACCTTGTTAACTCAAAACGATGAGACATTATTCACCGTAATATCCACATAATGAAATATAATATAAGAAAATCTCATACAGAGATTATGTGACTATTAATTAAAACCTAAAGATCATAAAAAGGAAAGAAAATAATCTATAGCATCAGTAGATTGTATGGCAGTCTATCTCATTTTATTTGGGAATGGTTCGTTATGTTAGTTCGTAAGCAGCAGGATTTAGTATTTTTCTTAAAGAATAAAGATAAAAGTGTTTGCTCATTTTAGACTTAACAATAAGATGAATGGAAGGGTGTAATTCAGAAAAATATAGTGTTATCAATATTTTGCTCTTACAAGATACGTATGGTCAAGCACACGAACTAAACTTAGTTAAATGAACCTTAAAAGGGAGATGATTTACAGCTCTGTGTTTGCGATATCTGTTTTCCAGTTATATATTGAAATAACAAATATTTAAAAGTTCTACCCAATATACTCTCTCTCTAATTCACCTCTCTCTCTTTTTTTGAAGTCAGTCTTTTTTTTCATGCTATCTCTTTCATTCTCTACCATTCTCTCTCTGTGCTCTCTCAATCTCTATTCTAAATCCTCTACGTCGTTCGCCATAATCTCTCTCCTCATCAGCTCTCTCATCTATCTCTCATAACATCGTTAATCAATCTAGGCCTATCCCTACAAAATTTTTATTTATAAATAACGTTTAGGATACCCATATATGATTTAGGCTATTATGATAGATAAAAGTTTGATATAATTTAATAATCACAGTTAAAGGGGAATTTATAAAACGTAACTTTGCTTAAGTTGAATTAGATATTTAATGTAAATTTAAATTTTCTTATATAACATATTCTCTTCCCATCTCTATTTTGGAAATATCAAAACATATATTATTTTAAGAAAATGATATTGAAATGTTATCAATATTTTGCTGATAAGTAATTAATAAATTGAAATATAAAAGTATAAATATGTTCTGAAAATCTTTTTATATAATAACTGAACAGATTTGTGATATTAATAAGGATTTTTCCTTGAATATTAATTTATTTTAGCAATAGAAATAATGATTTTCTATCCTTGGTTATTTAACTTGTATAGAAATTGGGTTATGAAAATAACAAAAATATCAAATAATATAGATTTGAGAATTAGAACATTAGGAATTAACGTGACAGTAGATAAAGGCCACATGGGCCTAGGGTCGAGACTAAGTGATACCACAGCTAATACCATAACGCTAATGGAACCAAAATCTAATATTACGATTGATAGAAGACAGAAGAAACCAAATTCAACTAACATAACTCATATGGAAGGCATATAATTGTAAATAAAAGTAGATAATAAGCATAATAAAGTAGCTAACATAGAAAACATAAATAATTTAACATGTGGCTATCTGGGATCGTACTAAATATAGTGTAAAAAGCCTCAATGTAATCCGCATGGTACGAAAAATATGAGGTAATTACAATATAATATTGAAATATGTAAATAACAAAACCAAAAAACGTATTTAAAAAAAGAATAATGATGCTTATTAACAACTACTAATTTTATGAAACATGGATTCAATCTTCTTCCAACAGCACTCAGAGAAAAGTTTGGAGTGTTCAATATATTTCATTACTATATATGTCTAGTGAGCATACCAGATTCATAAAGAGATGTACTAAGTACACCAATCAGAGTGCTCGCAGAACCTGTTGCTTTCCCTTCGTTTCCTTATATTTATATTAGTGTGTTTAATCAGATATTAGTCTATATATAATTTATTCCGTCATAATTTAATTTATACATATTTAATAAATACAAGGGCTGTATTAAATGTAAAGGTAATGTAAATTAAATATGTGTATTCACATCTCTAAGCTTTCTCTTCTCTGAGAGATTGAATATCTCATAGCTCTGTGAGATATATGAGTAATAGCTGCGAATGAGATGACAAATTATGATTACTGTATAACAGAGAAGGCATGTATTTCTTTAACTTCTCATTATATGTTTCTTTTGTTTATTTTATAACTTATTTAATGCGATATATGAAATATTAACCATCTAAAATATAAGGAACGAAGGGAAGGACAGGCTGGACACCTTGGTGATGTCGCCTTGACGGGAGCTCGGTGTCTTTTTATAACTGTTTTGAATCCAACTTTTTTGGGTTTGGAGCCTCAGTAGAATATAAGCATTAGTGGGTTATTTAGCCTTGTTTTACTCTCTTAACGATTTAATCTATTAACTAAACAGCACAGGAGCAGATGAATAACTAAATACTCCACAATAGAGATACAAGTGACAGTAATTTCTATTACCTTAAACTCACTATTATAAATAGATATCTTATATAGTTATACTCATATCTGTGCACGCCCACGTTATTAATGATCTGCGCAACATGAATATGCACATACATTGAGTAACTAATATTTAGTATTTAACGTATATATTTAAAATATAGTTTCGAGATAATATACTTCTATATGACCCGTTTTCAGTAATTTGCATTATTTGCTTATACTAGTAAATTTAGGTAATATTTTCTCATCAGGGATATTCATCAATTTGTCCAAATTATATAGCACAAATTATATGGAATATGCTTACACCAAAACGTTAATTGAGAATTTCCTAAATTCTGTTCGGTTCTCCCTTTTCCCGTGCTTACCTGAGAATTTAAGGGAAAAGTTAGCTCTTATGTAACTAAATGGTAAACAAACAGAATGGACGGCGTAGTGAGGTATATGGCATAAGTGAGTTGACGATTAGTCAATGGTGGTGAGTCGGAGAAGTTCAGTGCGGGCACTATCACTATAAAGCATTTTACATATCTCAATTTTCTTCGCAATCGATACCCTCCCCCCCACTACACAACTACTGAGGAGATTAGTTACGGTGATCCGCGTCTCGCACGCGTGTAGTTTTTGAATAGACCGGTCACGGAATCGCAAACTTCAATACAAATTCATTCCATCTGTTATATTTTGATTTTATTAGCTTCTGTTATTATTAATTCTCATCCAATAAATCTCTACTTTTAACTCCAAATTAGATGCTTGAGCGTTCCAACAATCAAATAAATAACTTAAAGTAATACTAAACACTTTCCTGAATATATGCCCGAAAACCCTTCACGTGTGCTTCATAAACTCGTAGAATAAGCTATTATTTTTATAGATGTGAGTCTCGATCATAGACTCTCTAAAATTCTGACAAAAATCTGTATCAATATAGTCTCTATAATATTAATTAAATTCTCGCTATTAAGCTGTCTACTCAGTTAAATTTCACACTCCTGTATTGTAGTGCTCTAATTAATGATTCACTAATTCCTCTTCACTAGTCATTTTACATATTAATTCTATAATATTATCTATATATGTGTGTTCGTCGATTCTTAGAATATCTTACAAGTAATCTAGATACAATGTAATTAAATCTTAAAACAATTCAGATGTCCGAGAGTTTCGACACAAAACCCCTATTTATCTTCTCTTACTGTCTCTAATTCTAATTCTTAATTCTCTAATTCTAATTCTAATCTCTATTATGTCTATAATTCTAATTCTCTTACTGTCTCTAATTCTAATTCTAATTCTCTTACTGTCTATAATTCTAATTCTCTTACTGTCTCTAATAATTTCTAATTATATATCAAGTGATTTCTCTTACTGTATCTATTCTTTTCTCAGATTATAATTTAAGTAATGATTACTAATTTATCTTTAATGTTTCTCTATTCGTATAATAATTTTTATTCTCATTACTGTCTATCTTAATTATCTTAATTCTCATTCTGTCTCTATATTATATTCTAATCATCTATACTATCTACTCTATAATTTTACTTTGATTTCATATATATTATATATCCTAATTCTAATTTCTCTATTTACTGTCTATAATATTTAATAATATCTCTCTCTTTAACTGTCCTCACAGTTTGACTTCAGATCTACTTCTAGTATCATCTATAATATCTATCGCCGAGTATAATTAATGTTTAAGAGATACAATTTTCATCCCTTACCAAAGAAGCTCCAGCAATGCACTTGGTGCTTGCATCGCCACTAACGGCTATTGAATCATATTTTCCCGTTCTGAAGCTACTGTGCGCACATCTGAAGTGCTGTCGCAGTATATGGAAAATCCCGCTATTACTTTATAATAAATCATTTTCGATAAAACTCATAAACATCGTATAACAAGGAATGCTTGTGGGCAATGTATACAAAACTACAATTTAATACGAATACTCCACATATAATTCTTCCAAGGTAAAGGGACACAGGCAGAGTGGAATTTAATAAATAATGAGTAAGCTCAGGCTGTGATGGCCAGGTCAATGCTCACAACGTTAAAGCTCAATAGAATAGGCCTTCACGACCTAAGACTTGTACGCTTAGGGTCGGTGGAGCCGCCAATTCTCATGTATTTGGGCTTAGTAAGAGGTATCTAGCAAATCGGCTCCTGAGTTAGCAAAACCCTATGTTCAACTGGCTCTTATAAATTCCTCGACTACTTTAACTCCATATTAGAGCACATTCTCTCTTCAGATTCAGTTCTTCAGCAAAACTCATATCTTACAAAAACTCAATTATTTCTCTAATCATTCTTGATGATTTCAAGACTCACCAGCGCCAAAGGATCCAGAATGGCCTCGAGCAATTGATGCAGCTCCCTACTCATAACCATGATAAGACTGCATATTATTGCATTATTATTGCATATTTAGCTTGGTTAAAAGCGTCTTCGGTTTATGCAGTCCACATTATCTATATACTAATTTAGACCTTATTCGATTCAAAACTTAGAGTAGTTTGATGGAATTTTATTTATATATTATTATTATTATTATTGAGATTAATTACCTAATTGATGGAATTTATTTAGCAATTATATTCTTAATGTTAATTACTTATTTTAATTTTTAATATTATATGTGGAAATAACCTATTACTGATTCTTGGGATTGGATATGATTATTATTGGATATACCGTTATTTTATTTATAGTCTATCATATTTTTGGTAATTTCATTTATATCTATTATTATTATCTATATGATTGACGTTGACTTTTAGTTCAGAGTTGATGTATTTCGTACACTAAAGTGTAATCAAATATATTGAAGTTGCGCTAAGATCATTGTGGGTTAATATCATTATTGTAGTATTAAGCTATAATATATTATGATCAGTATATGTGAACAGACACACAAATATAATGTATAGACATTTAAGAGAGAATTTTATATTTTATTAGTGACTATAAAATATATATACTATAAGATAATAAATAAACTAGGAATTAGCAAGGACCTTATTTTATAACTATTAATTAATATATAACCTCAGATGGAGTGGGCTTTATTGAGTTACATACTAGTAAGCTTAAATCAGGGAGGTGTTTCGTAGTGCAGTAAGGAGTATATGTCAACACAAATCTCGTCTCTCTCCTCTCTCATATATCTACGATCTCCTTGATCTAATCGCAGAACATCTTCAATCATGTCTTCTCGTTTTTTTCCTCCTCCTTTCTCTTCCCACCTTCCTTCTCGAGGTTGTCTTTCCAAAATTGTGCAGCAACTTATTTTCTATAAACCGTTCCTTTTTCGTTAAGTATCTCTGAAACAATCGGCCAAAAAGCTTTTAACAAATGACTCTCTGAATTTTTCTTTATATCTCTCGTCGCCTCCCCAGTGTTTGTTCTCACGCTTTCCATTACACTTTTTCTCACTTCCCTTGCGAAAATGTATTCTTTTTTAGCTCGCTCGCAATTCTCAGTCTTCTCCAAAACATCCGCTTGCATGTTTATCATAATATATACTTTGCAGCTAAGGATATTTTGTTAGTGCAGTAGTGAGTTTTACTATCCTACTAAATTCTATATCGATAGAAATGAAGGAACTTATCGACGCTCTAGAAGAATGTACTAGCGGCATTCGACTGCCCATAATATATATATATAATATAATAATATACTATTATATTATATATTTATATTTACTATATATATATATCTATATATATCTATATATTATTATAAAATAATCATATCTCTCATATCTATAAATATATATGTATATATATCTCTCATCTTATATATATCTATATATATCATTATATCTATATATATATATAGCTCGCTACTATCTCATATATATTAATTTTATTGTATATATATACTCCTATCTATCAGAACTATATATCCTATATATATATCTATATATATAAATATACTAGTCTCGATATATATATATATATTTATAATATATAATATTATATATTACTATATATATAATCCTACCACTATATATATCTAAATATATTACACTATCTATTATATAGATTTTATTACTATATATATATATATATATATATAAAAAACTTACCTGCATATATAAAAGGTTTCAGTGGTGATGGGGGGTACCACAAATCGAAAACTTTATCAGGCCGGCTAATTCCCCCAAACCAGCGCCACCAGCAACGTGTTCGCAGTCAAGTTTTAATTCTTGCCCCAGGTAGATAAAACCCCAACCGCTACGCGGAGGATTTGAACCTAGCGTCCTCTCGATTGCAGAGTCGGTGACTCAACTCCTGCGCCCACGTAGGCGTCTCTTACCTTGCGCAACGAGGCCGTTCATATTCATACTTATCTATCTATAATTCATACTTACTATAATAATATATATCTATATACTTATATATATATAGTTATCATATATATAATATCTCTATATATATATCTCTATATATATATATACTATCTCTATATATATATATATATATCACTAATACTACTATATCTATATATATATATATTAGTTACTAGTATATATATATATATATATATTATATAATATTGCTTACAAAGGATTAGCAGTGGAGGGGATTTTACATAGGGAATAAAGCGCTTACCGCCCCATTTATTACCTTTTAGTGAGAACATCTTTCGAGGTCAGGAAACTCCAGCCATACGAGCTTTGGCGGGAATCCACCTCGCGACGTCGAACGGCGCTCACCTATGATCTCGTCAATGTAAGGTTCATTTCCCCTTGTCCCATTTGTGCCCAACAGCACCAAACTCCTCCTCATTGATGCGTCATCTCCAACTTTAATGGAAAGAGGACTTTCTTCTCCGTCCTCTGCATCTAACCTCCTCCTCTCACCTGGACCATCGTTAGCGTCACCAACAGGACCTCCCTCATTATTAGGCCTTCCCCAGTCCCGTGATTCCGACATGTCCCAGCACTATTCTGTAGAGTCAAAAAGAGTGAAAACAGCTATAGGCAAATTTCTAAAGTATGTATATAAGTGTCAGTGTGAGAGGAAGTCTTTCCTCTTCAGAACACCACTACAAAACCTGTGAAACTTATCGATCCTCACGCTTCCTATCCATATGTACGTAAGGAAATTATGCTGCATATGTATATTTCTGCAGTTTATTCTGCGACATATCCCCTATTTCTTACCATGCCCCACACACCACCTCCTCCTGCTGCTCCCTCCTCATTTTATCATTGCTTCTCACACCTAACACATTCGCCTTAACGAGATATTGTCCATATAACTGAAAACAAATGCTAACTTTAGGCATTATACCTTCCTTATTCATAGACATAGTCCCTCACTCACATCTAAATTACATCATCTAATACTTGTACTGTATGCATAACCTCATATAAGCATACAATTTGGCTTCAGACTCTATCTTGCGTATGAGCGAATTCTTCTAGCCGACGCATCAGGAAATTTATTAGGTAAGTCTCTCATAATCATCATCACTAAGAAATACGTAATAAACAACGATTTATAAGGTGTGTTAACCAGCTATCCTTCCTGCCGTTTCAACAACTCTTATCGTAATCCTTACCACTCTACTGCATCATCCATTCACTATGCTTCTCATCCAAATCTGTATAGTTTTTCCTGCTTAAAATATTTTAACATCTCTAAATTTAAGTATTTTATATCCACAACGCCTATCTGACCTTGTAAAATACTTAATAAGTGAAAGTAAGGAAAAATTTAACAAAAAAACCGTGAGACATATACGCACTACTCACTAAACATCTATTCAAACACTTACTCTATCTAATTCCTCTTACTTTATCAAGACCGATCCTTTTACAACACCTCCTCTAGACCAAATCTCACTTCTCCCAATCCTCCCAAGCTTTCACTTCAGATTCGCTCCACAAGCCATTCAAAAAATAAGTTGCCAAATCATCACCATATAAAGGTAGGCCGAAGGCACAGTCCGATCGATTAAGATTCCCGCACTCCTCGCTTGACTAATTTCCTCCAGACATCATTAATCTAACGAACCATCCCCTGCCCTCACAAAGGCCAGTTCCGAACCACAACACTCTCTAACTTCTTTCATAACCCCATCCAGGATACAATTAAGATATTAATCACAAAAGGAGATGTAAGGGGAAAGTAGTGCACTGCAATGTAAGGTTTGTTTTTTTTTTTATAAACGGGGTAGATTTACCCATCATGTGGTTTTGTGCTTTTTCTATCTTCTTCAAGCTTTCAGAGCCCAGCTGCAGCTCGGCCCAGCTCGTCAGCAGAGGTATCAAACAACCTGTGGCCCTACTTGGTACAGTCTGTATTTCACACGGAACATAATTTGTACTTCATTCTGGTATTATTATTTTTTATTGTTCTTATAATTTATTATTATTATTTATTATGTATTATTATTATATTATATTATTATTTTTATTATTTTATAATTTATTATATCATACATTACTATTTTTATCATTACTATTTTATTAATTATATTATTATTATTATTAATTATTATATTATTTTATTAATTTTTTATTATTCTTTTATATTATATTATATTGCGTTTTATTAATAATATAGCTATAACAGTGGTTTTTTCCGATAGGTTCTATTCATTCTATATAGTTTCTAATGAGTAAAATCGAATCTGAGACCTTGGTGTAATTCTCCCTACAGCAAACATTCGTGAACTCCTCCAAACTTTTGAACTGATGAAGCAACATCTTGGTGTATAACATACAATGAACTTGTCTAAGCGAAGTTTATTGTCTTTATACCATTAACAAACATAATTATTGGTCTTAATACAATTATCAAACATAATATAGTTAATTTTTGAAAGTGACAAAATTTGTCACTTCAATATATACACATACTGTATAAATATATAATACTATAATATTATATATATTATATAATATAATATTATATATATATATATATATATATATATATATATATATATTATATATATATTATATATATATATATATATATATATATATATTATAAGTGGTGGCTCGTCTTTATGGGCTCGGGGCTGACGCCCCTCCAAATTAAAAGTCGCCAGCGTAGGATTTGCGGAAATTAAAATTTTTGTAAAAAAAGTGAAAGAAATTTTTTTTAACAAGATGGAAAATGACAAAATGTTTTTATCAAGAAAATTTGAAAGAATGTGATGTGCAATAGCAATTTTTTAAAAAGTATTTTTAAATTCAATACTTGATAATATAAATGTGGGGCTATTTGTTTAACGCCCAGAAAAAGACAAAACTTTTAGTTTTTAAAAATGAGAACAGGGCTATTAAAAGATGAGAATATTCCTATAATATTTTTACAATTGCACTTTGTTTTTTGAATTTCAATATAACAACTTGTTGATTGTAATTCTAAAAAGTTGTATTCCAAGTTTGATCAATTGCAATCTTGTACAAAGTGTCGTAGAGAAATAACCTATATATATAAGACAAATTTATGAGTTCATTTCTTTAAATGTCAAAAGGAAAGGAACTTTTTTTTTTCTTTTCTTTTTATTTTTTTTTTTTGTGGTTTGGGGGGGGGGATTGCAAAACAAATTTTAAATTTTTATAAATTTAAATTATTTATTATGAAAAATTGTAATTTTATTGATGATATGTGCCGAGTATTTTTTAAAAATTTATTATTTAACATTGAAGAATAAGTTTTAGTTTGTCTTGTCTTAAATTTTGGCTCTGAAACTTCAAAGAAAGGTAAGGCTTCCATCACTATAGGCGATTTCAATTTACAACAAAACTGATTGGAACAAATATATACTATATATATTATATATTATATAATATATATATATATATATATTCATATAATATTATATATATATATATATATATATATATATATATATATATATATATATATATATTATATATATATATTTAATAATTTAATATATATAGTTATTTATATTATATTTAAATAATATATATATATATAATATATATAATATAATATATATATATATATATAATATATTGAGATGTATCTGAATAAAAGTTTCGCGATACCCAATAATTGAATAAGAGATTTTATCGATAGCATGATAACCGAAACGTTATGCGATAAATTATGCCAATATAGTTATCCGGTAGTTTGGAAAAAATTTATCGCATCGGATTAGTCGGTAACAGATTTATCGGATACAAATACGAACGGTTTAGCGGATAAAATTATCGCGCATCACCCACGCCCACTATGTAATATAAATAATTGAATAAACTATTGCGATGGATTTTTCGATTTGGAAGATTAGATTTAGAAGCTAATTTTATGAATGAAAAATTCGTCAAATCAGTACAGTAGCATTTGTTTGTTTAATTTTTTTCGTAAGAACGTGCTAATTCAGCAAGCACGGGAAAGTAGCAACTGTACAGAATTGAGGAATTCCTATAGGGTTTGGTGAGCACTTTTCCCGATTTCGCTTAAGCTTGACAAAACGAACGCAAACTCGTATCAAATTTCGAAGCAAAATGCAATAGAGAGGTATATTACAAAATATTGATCAACTATTGTGACGGAGTTATCGATTTGGAAGAAATTAGAATTTAAAGCTGCTTTTATTGAATTGAACATTAATAATATTCAATGGCTACCGTGCCGCTATTTGCTTTGTTTAATTTTTGCGTAGCGCAGGTCCTAAATTCGGCAAGCACAGGATAGCAACCTTGCAGAATTAAGAATTTCCTCTCTTAGTTTGTGAGCATTTCTTAACGATTTTTTTGCCTAATTTGCAAAAGAACGCAAACTCGAGCTTCTTTTTCGTAGGCAAATCAAAAACCAAAGGCATATTATTACGTAAACTTGTCCATACAATCGAATCGTTGATAATAGAAAATCAGTTATTGATTTTTTGAGAATTAAATTTTAAATCATATCGGAAACCACAAATAAATTAAAACCTTCAACATAATTTTTTTTATACATTTGTTTAGTAAAATTAGTTTTAGTAGTTTTGGTAATTACCAGAGGTTGTAACCGATTTTTATGAAATCACAGGTATACTTAAAAAAAAAATAATAATGCAGAAATAGTAAAAACGAAAATTGTCGCTTTCTTTAGGAGAAAAAGTTACAGCTCAATTCAGTTGTTAAAACTCCGCAATAGTTTTCATATCTGATGCGATCAGGTTAGGGATCTCGATTTCAAGGCCCTCTAAGTCCAGGTTATGATTAGTTTTGGTTAAATTTTACTAAAAAATCTATGTAGATAACAAATTTATCATAACCGTGTCTGAGGGCCTAAAACGAGCACGAGGCAACTAATTTTTATTATAGAAAGTCTATGGGAAATTTTTAAACTTTCAAAGCTTTTTCATTTTTGCTAAAGCGAGTTCCGATTTCCTGAATTTTTCTTCGCTTTCATTATTATTTTTTTGAGTAGGCCTAATATTTCCGATTTTAAAAATTTGTTTTTTTTTGTTTTTTTTTTTAATAAGAATCCTATGGGTTTTTTTTTTTTTTTAACATAACTTTTGAAGCTGGTGTAACATTTTTTTCTAAGGAAGAGCGAGATTTTTTCGTTTTCACTATTTTTGATTATTTTATTTTTTAGAGTAGACCCTGTGATTTTTTTAAATGGGGGGACAAACCCTCTGGGTACAATTACCATAGTTTTAATATAGTATTTACATGATTGAAATGCATTAGATTTTCAAATTTCAAATTTTGTATAATTATTTACGTAAGAAGGTTGATAAAACGCATATATTAGAGACTTATTCTCCAATGTTTGTTTTACATTAAGGATAATTATTGGGAATGGTTAATGTCTAATTTAGTTTATAAATACAGAATTCTATAACTACTGATAATGATTCACACTAAGATGTCTGGAAATTAAAATCTATGTTTCATTATGCTATTTTCCTTATGTGGCATTGTTCTTTTTCTCACACATCACGTTCAATTACTTTCTCATTAATCTTGATTCTGGTTAGGAATGTCTATAAATGCTGATATTGTAAGTTAATTCTTGGCATAAGAATTTTACCTACCAGATACATCTAATTGTTGCGATAATTTTTTAAAGATTTCTTTTAAACTTCTTGAACTGCAACTCTTAGTCTTCCCTTTTTTTCTTTCAACATATTTGACTTTTCAACTGCAAGTAAACAAGTTCTGATCAGTTGGAGTATAAGAACCTTATTGATTATAATAACACAAATTTTGAGAGTCAACTTTTTTCCCTAAAGAGAAGTAGTCATTTTCAATTTTTTATTTATATTCATTACAATTTTTTTTAAAAAAATTGGTGAGTGGAGCTGTTCTTGCTCTACTAGCGCTGGGTGGGTGAAAGCGGGACCATTTAGGTATACTTGTCTCCGCTCTCCTATTGCCCTTTTTGGAATTTTTTTTTTTGTTAAATCACAGGATATATTCACACACGCACACAAAAAAATATATAGTAATTCAATATAAAAATAAATTAAATAACGCCGAGTCAGCCCGACCGTGGAGGGGTGAAGCGAACCACCATTGAGGGGTGACACATCTGATTTAAATCGTCTTTTTTTAACATATAATTTCATTTATATTTTAATTTTTACTACATTAATATAATAATTATTTATCATATTAAAAATTTCGTAATAAGTAATAAAATTAATAATGATAATAAAAACTTTAAAAAATTAGATTGCGTTAAAAGTCTTTATAATTTAATTTTGCCAAGTTGATAAAGAAGGATTTTGTCAATTTTATTCATCAATCATCAACTAATTACATTTAAAGATTATTATAAATGGAAGTTTATACAATTGTTTTAAGATCTAGAAAGGAAGAGATAGGGCTCTATATCATCGCCGCAGCTTTTCAACCTATATGTCGAGGCCTTGGAAGTTCTTGGACTGAGTGAGATGGCGAGCATGACGGTCAGTTGGAAAAGTAAGGACATCAGCACTATAATCAAGGAAAGGCTGGATGCGGCGATCACTCTCCCCATAGTTACCTTCAGATGTGATATTTGAGACGATTAGGAATAGAGACAGGAGAGGAATCAATGCATTCGAGATGTGGTTCTGGAGACTGGTTTTACGCATTCCTTGGTCAGCGGTCAACAAGGATTGGCAACAAAGAGGTCTTGGATCGTACTTGGCCGGAGACTTTACTGGGAACCAAGATCATCAAGCAAAGGTTGTCTTACTTCGGATAAGTCAAGTGCAGTGACTTACTGGAGAAGTGTCATGTTATGAATGATGAGCGAAACTAGAAGAATGGGATGATCAAAGACCCATTGTCTAAACGCGACCAAATATGATACCAGTCGGACCATGGGTGAGCTTATGGAAGCGGTAGAGAACAGAACTGTTTGGAGAGATATGATCGATGGGGGAGTCACCCGAAAATCATTCGTTGAATTGAATGGGAATTGCTGATATATAATATATATATATATATATATATATCAAACTATATATATATAATCATTATATAGTATATATATAGTTATTAATATGTGCTGTGTGTGTGTGTGTGTATATGTGATGTGTGTGTGTGTTGTAGATAGGTATGTACTTATTCAATTAAAACTAGGTACAAACATATCTAATATTAAATAAAGAATAATCTCTATTTTATTAATTTTTTATAAATAAATGAACATTATATTAATATTATTTGTTTTAATATATTTTATTTAATATTCATTATGGAATAATATAATACGTGACACAAAAACACTACAAAAGAACTGCAAAAAGTTCAATGAACTTTAATTGAAAAACATTCGGTTTGATTTCCTCAATATTGAGAAGACTTCTATGATGAGGAAGTTAAAAAAAAAGGAAAAAAAAAAAAAAAAAAAAAAAAAAAAAAAAAAAAAAAAAAAAAACAAAATCTCTTGACGTTGCGAGTGACAATAAATTAAAAGAGAAGAAAATGAAATTTTTTTACAATAATATAAAAAAAAATAAATATTATAAAAAATAAATAAATAAAATAATAATAATAATAATAATAATAATAATAATAATAATAATAATAATAATAATAATAATAATAATAATAATAATAATAATAATTATAATAATAATAATAATAATAATAATAATAAGTTCCTTTCAATAAATAAGAAGAAATAATATCAAAGTAAATAAAGAATAAAAATAAAATGAAAAATAAATTAAAAATAATAATAAAATAATAAATAATATAATAATAAAAATAATAATAATAATAATAATAATAATAATAATAATAATAATAATAATAATAATAATAATAATAATAATAATAATATGTTATAAAAAAACGAAATAAGGAAATATATTTTGCACGAAAAATTTAATTTATGAAGTTTTCTTACATGCATATAATTATTGCCTAAATATTTTGGCATGTAAATTAAACTCATTACATAATAATTAATAATAATAAATAATAATAATAAGTAATAATAAATGAATAATAATAATAAATAATATGGAATAATAATAATTAATAATAATAAATAATAATAATAATAATAATAATAATAATAATAATAATAATAATTTTACTATAGTAATTTCATTATTATTATTATTATTATTATTATTATTATTATTATTATTATTATTATTATTATTATTATTATTATTATTATTATTATTATTATTATTATTATTATTATTATTATTATTATTATTATTATTATTATTATTATTATTATTATTATTATTATTATTATTTTTATCACTATTATTGCCAAGTAGTTTTAAGTATTACCTTAAGAATGTGGTACAACTCCTTCAACCATAAACAATAGCAAACACCTCATGTTTTAAGGAATTTATTGCAAAAAAATTTGGCATTGTTGATACCCATTTTAAATCTAGAAAATAAATCAATGGCTCGCGAATTAGGGGTATCGGGAATGTTGTCTCTATTTGAATGGGGCACCTGTCTCTCAGACACTATGTTTGTAAATTTACGAGGCATGAACAGAAAAAAAATGTAAACCCATTAATACCCATCACAGAATACAAACTTATTACACATACAAACTAGACATGCAAACACATAAAACAACACACACACACGCGCGCGCGCACGCACACCTCACTACACACACAGACACACACACACGCATATATATTATATATATATATATTATATTATAATATATATATAGTATATATATTATACTTATATATATATATATATATATATACTAGATATATATATATATATCTAATAGGGTTGGAAAAACCATGGTTTTTTTTAAAAAAAAAACAAAAACATTGGTTTTTTAAAAATAAACCAAATAAACCAATGGTTTTTTTTGGTTTTTTTTTTGGGTTTTTATGCTATTTTGATTTGAGTTTTAATGTGTGTTTTTATTTTTTAGATAAATTTTAAAGGCAAATCACTAACTGGAATTACTGTACTGGAAACTGTTATACACATTTGCTAACACATATTTTAAAATCCTTAATAAAATTTATTTATTCAAATCTAGGATCAATCTAAATTTTATTTACCTTTTTATTATTTGGAGTACTAGGAATAGAAATACATATATATATATACTAGCTATATCTATATATAATATATATATAATATATATAATATATAGTATTATATATATATATATATATATAGGTATATATATAGCTATATATATATTATATATATATAGTATATAAGATATATATATATTATAGATATATATTAGTAGATAATATAACTGTATATCTATACTATTTTTAAATTATAATGATATATATATATATATAAATATTATATATAATTAATAATATATTAGTATAATATATATATATATATAAATATATATATATATATATATCATATATATACGTATATATTATATATTATATAGTATGAGAGAGAGATGAGAGAGAGAAGTGGAGAGCGGAAAGGAGAGATAGAAGAGAGAGAGGAGAGAGAGGAGAGAGGAGAGGAAGAGAGAGAGAGAGAGAGAGAGAAGAGATTTAGGAGCGAATAGGATGAAACTGAAATTATCATAAAGAATTTTATACAAAAAAAACTCAATTTCCCTGCTTTAGCTACGTTCCCAATCCTATTTCTAATGTTTGGCTGTTTGCACCAAGTCCAAAAAAAGTTGAAAATACCCCTTTCTAACATAGCAGTTGATGAAGTTTTGCTGGACAATATGCTCATATTTATTCTGATATTATTAATGACCTTCTCATTCTTAATTTCTTTGAGAGATCTTAAACCAAGATGAAGGGAGTCACTGCTGACAACAGAGACCCATCAAATAGGTAACTTTTATGACATTGGAGGAGAATTTTGCTTCTTAATTTTTATTCCATAAATTCCACTTCTTTTGAATACTCATCCTCTGGAAGTTACTGTGTCTGATATCTTGGATGGTTAAAAATATATGCCAATAAGTGATCTTCTGTTACTGCCTGATGATACCTCTTTTTACTTTTTGCTATAAATTCTCTGTATGTGAGTGGTGGATTAAGCTGTTTCTAGCTCCATAATTCATATTTTCCAATATAAACATCATTCACTTAGGGTTACAGTCATTGCCGTTCTAGCTGGTTGGATGCTGGTGCCACACACTCACAAATTGAGTTTTATTATTTAAATCTTTGAAATGTGGCATCGATGGGCAGAAAAATGAATTCCTCAAGAGCTCGAAACAAGAATCATATTTTTAAACGGTTTAAATTTACAAATATATATATATATATATATATAATATAAATATATATATATATATATAATATATATATATACAGTATAGATACTATATATATATACTATATATATATATATATATATAATATTATATATTATATACTATATAATAATCATTCTCACAATAATGATAAAATTCAGCAGAAATTTTTATTGCCTTTTAGTTACTCTTCGATTGAAAAATTTAGAGAAAAACCATATCAACATGCTAAAGGAAACCATTGAATAAAACTTTTTTAAATATTTATGCATTGGTTTTTATGGTTTAAACCATTGGTTTTTTTATGTTGTTTAAACCATGGTTTAAACCAATGGGTTAAACCAAATGGTTTTAAACCATCCCACCCTATATATAGTATTATATATATATATATATATAATATGATATATACTATATATTATACTATATACTGCCTTATATATATATATATATATATAGTATATAGTATATATATATATATAGTATTTTCTTTTTAATTTAGTTATTATATTGTTTTCAAATTTTTCAATCCAATTAACTTGATTTGAGTTAATTTTTTATTATTAATTTTTTTTAGAGTATATATTTATGTATTATTTTTATTTTAATTTACAATTTCTTTCTGATTTCGATAACTGGTCAAAGTTTTTTCCCTATTTCCGTATTTTATCTTAAAAATTTTAAATTTAATTTCAATTATGTTATTGAAATAATAATAATAATAAAAATAATACATTAATTAATAATAATAATAAATAATAATAATAATAATTAATAATAAGTAATAATAATAATAATAATAATAATAATAATAATAATAATAATAAAATAATAATAATAATAATGATAGAACTATATCGATAATAATAATAATATTATATTAATAATAATAATTAATAATAATAACAAAATACATAATAATAATAATAATAATACTAATAATAATAATAATAATAAATATATAATAATTAATAATAATTAATAATAATAATAATACATAAAATAATAATTAATTTAAAATAAAACTTATATTATATATATATAGATAATATATATATATATATATATATATATATACTATACATATAGATATTATTTATATATATTAAATATATATTTATATATACTTAAATAATATACTAATAATACGTAATAGCTCTATATAAGTAATATATATATATATATATATATACTATATATATATATATATATATATTATTACTACTACTAACTATATATATTATATATATTATATATATTATATACTAATATACGTACTATAGTATATATAAAATTATATATATATATATATATAATATATATATATATATAGTATATAAATAATATATATATACTATATAATATATATATATATATATATTAATATATATATACAATATATTATATATATATAAGGGGCGAGTCTCCTATTACTTAGCATACGAGCATCTTAGCTTAAGTTGATAAATTAAACAGAAAAATTGTTTTGATTGTCAGTATTTACTGTGATTTTTCTAATAAATTATTGTCTGATAATTAATTATTCTCCTTATAATAATAATAATAATAATTTCATAACATAATAAATAATAATAAAATAATAATAATAATAATAATAATTAATAATAAGTAATTAATAATTAATAATGAATAAATAACTAATAATAATAATAATAATAACTAAATATTAAATATTAATATATTAGCAATACAATCTCAAATTTAAATTTAAATTGCATCTTGAGCGGCCAACGTGAATAACAATTTTGCTAGTCAATTACTATGCTTGCAGTAACGTCGAGCGCTTGCCTTTCTGAGAAAGTTTAACGATGCGGTAAAGAGCTCTGGTGCGGAGATGAGATTACTCGCAGCGTAAACACTGAAATTACGGAAACTGGTAATTAAGCAAACAAATATTTTGAGATGGAGCTAAAACAAGAGTTTTAGCTCCGTCTCAACATATTTTCTTTCTCTTAATATTCGTTCAATTTTCTCGTTATTCTTAATTTATGATTTTTACCTTCTATCTTCAGAGTTGCCACGTTGGCTATTTCATATAGCCAAATTTTACAAATTGAAGAATTATTGAAAAAAATGTTTCATTCTATGTACAATAATCAAGTGTCAAATTTAAAAAAATAAATAAATGATAAATACAGAAAATAATGCCAATATTATAATAAATATGAATGGAGAAAGGGCTTTTTTGACTCTTTCGTATTTAGTACCTAGTGGTCTAGTGACTGTGTAGATGTGCGTGGGCGTACACATGTTAACGTTTTGTTCATTTTTGACGTGTTTGGTAGCTTTTTTTTTTTACATGAGTAAGTGGAAGAACATCTTATGATACTGACTTCAAATATAAAAGTGAATGCAAAAAAGTTTTTTTCGGAAGAACACTTGGGAAAAGCTTATCTGCAACTGATGAATCTTTACGATAATTTACTACTCAATATTAGATTTGCAAGTAAGTTTTGTATTTCAATTATATCAATCATGTATATATATATATATATATATATATATATATGCAGCAACATATCTGCCTATATATCATATATATTACATAATATATATATATATATATAATATACTTATATATATATACTATATATATATATATATATATATATATTTATTATATATATATATTATCAAGGTGATTTGCCGAGCATGCTATAGCCCATGAATCAGTGAGTAAACCCACCAAGTGCAGAAAAAAAAGTTATTTTTCTTTATTCCCACCCCATCGCCACCTCTGGTTTCATGCGCCACCCGAACTTCCATTCGCACCGTCACCGCACCACACCGCACCACCACCGAACACGCATCCGCACCACACCGGCACCGCACCGCTCTCATATATATAAAATCGCACTGCCACCGGGGATACTAGACTTTGTCGTTACCGCCACCACAACCTCACCCGAAAATGAGGGCACAAAGCGCAAAAACCAATATACTTATATATATATAATTATATATTAACTTATATATATTAGTATATATATATATTATATAGTATATATACATATATATATACTAATATATATATATATATATATATATAGATATATATTATAATATATAAGATATATAAATACTATATATATATATATATATATATATATACTACTATTAATATATATATATATATATATATATATTATAATATATACTACATATATAATATATATATATATATTTATACTATATATATTATATATATATATATATATATAAT
Organism: Trachelipus rathkii; assembly: GCA_015478945.1. Lineage (NCBI taxonomy): Eukaryota > Metazoa > Arthropoda > Malacostraca > Isopoda > Trachelipodidae > Trachelipus > Trachelipus rathkii. The sequence continues at coordinate 10,058 of JABUQX010031313.1, read as the reverse complement.
ATATATATATAGTATAATATATATACTATATATATATATCTATTATATTATATATATA
>JABUQX010031313.1:0-2500 GCA_015478945.1 Trachelipus rathkii | reverse complement strand
AAATAATAAATAATAATAATAATATAATAATAATTAATAATAATGAAACTTTCCAAAATTCACGAAGTAATAATTAATAAAAATTGTAATAAAAACAATAAAAATCCTCCCCCCCCCTTAATAACAATAATAATAATAAAATTAATAATAATATAATAATAATAAATAATAATAATAATGTTAATAATATAATAATAATAATAATAATAATAATTAATAAATAATAATAAATAATAATAATAATAATATTTATTAATAATAATAATAATTAAATAATGAATATAGTTGAAATCCTAATGAGATCCAGATACCAATAATTCTCTTAAATGAAGTAATAAAGTAATAAATGAATATATGAATATAATATAATATTTCCTACCTCAGCAAATAATAGTCTAAAATAATATATAATAAAATATAAAATTAAATAATAAAAAATAATAAATTCTTTGAACTAATTTTTTTAATAAATTCAAATATTGGTAATAAAAATAATAAATATCAATTAATGAATAAATTTAAATATATAGATATATATATCTAATACAGCTAATTAATAATAATATAATAATAATAATAATAATAATAATAATAATAATAATAATAATAATAATAATAATAATAATAATAATAATAATAATAATAATAATAATAATAATAATAACATATGTAAATTAACATTTTAATCCTTCATTGTGTAACTATTGTCCACCGATAAGAAGAGGCACTTTTATTCACCTCGGGGACTTCTGAACCCGATTTCAAATTAATGCAATTAAACTTTATAATGTAAAGGGAAAAAGAATCTGCCTTACGACGCAGATGTGTACCATTTCAGCCAATGCATTCTCTTCATACACTTGAACATTGTATGATATCGAACTAAATTTACGGCTATACTATAAATAATGTACAAATTAGGGGCAAATATAAACCTGCTTTCACATTAGCGAATACCGTCAAATTGATCGTTAATTTCCTATTATTCAATATATGAGAATATTATTACACTTAATTGAAGAATGTTAGATGATTGATTACTTATTTTATTATATTATTAATCTATCTAGTTATTTTATAATAAATTGAATATAATAATTTGATTATATATTTGTATACTTGAGGTGTATATAAATACCGATTTTTAATAATTATAATTTTATATATATTTATCACATAGTGGATTACAACTACGCTAAGTCATTTAGTTAGCTTTATTATTAAAAATCTAGTAGAGTGGAGTAATACCATGAAGTATAATTTATTTTTGAATTACCATCATATATATATATAAGTACTATTATATTTTCTAATATTATACATATGTTCATATGAAACAGCTGATTTCATTGTATGTGGCAAATAATATTAGTTAATGGTGGTTTGAGCTGATCATTAAAGCCTATATAAGAGTGATGAGATACGGGAGACTCACATAAGAGTGTTACAACGCCGGTTGCCAATGATTAAATCAAATTGAATAGCCTCGGGCCGTAATACAATTATTCGACAAATACTTCTCTCTGGGGTAATATGAAGAATGGTTGTGAGAATAAGAGTGTGCCCAGTTTTTTCATACAGAGCGAATTACATCATGACACATCTCGGACCATAGGTTTTTTAACTATGAATATTTGCGTCATTTCCTATCAAAGTATTTCGTTGGCCTCTATATTCATTATTAAAAACGTTAAATATTTAATTAATTTCATGTTACAAAAAATATTTTAGGGAGCGAAGATATAAATTAATTTAATTGTGTCCAATTAAGATGGATTGTTGACCAACGAAAATTAAGGATGGGGGGAGGGGGTATATAAGGCATTTTAGAGCTGTCCTCACTTTGTATACTCCATATAGGGTGGATGTCTCTTTTAAATGTCATCTAATTTAAGAAGAGATAGAATATACTCTTAAAAACAATTTTTGTATAAGAGAATAGAACTTTATTCGTATATAATTGTGCTGTTCTCTCTCTTAATTATAATATAAAGTGTGTACATATATAAATTTTTGTATAGTTATAGCTTCATAGTAGATAAGTGAGATGAAGTAATAATCGGCCTACCTTGATTTATATTCGTCTATTATTTATATTTTATTATCAATTATTATATTATATATTTTATTACTTATTTAATTCATTTATTTTTATATATTATGAATTAAATAATAATATAATTATATATATTAATATTTAAAATATATTATATAAAATATTGATAAATTATACGTTTAAATAAAAGTAGATATATAGTGAATATTTTAAACAGTAATGAGTTACCGTAGTCAACCCCTCAATATATATGAGTGGGTTACCGCTTCATACACCTCATACTTCACTATAACTAGGTCAGCGCGATACTACTCATAGAGCGTATAATTCAATACTTTAAATACTACATAATCATATTTAATATCATTATATATAATTACTATAATATATTATACTTATTTTATTGTTATATAATTATATTATTAATGTAGTAACCCTTCCTGA